>JAUCNQ010004016.1:2718-14194 GCA_032352715.1 Bougainvillia muscus | reverse complement strand
ACACTTCTGTAGGAATTTTTCAAATATTTACCGAACACATAATTTGAAGAACACGTACAGATGGCTGCTTCCGTAGAATGCATTTTTATCCAAGAATCTCTGTTTGTTATCAAAATGATCAACTCTAAAACTTCCACCACATGGAAAATCCGCATCTTGTCCATCAAAAAATACAAGACAAACACATCAGGTTATATAATACTGTTTCTCATTTATAACTGCGAATTGTCGTACTGGATAAAATAATATTTTCAGATATACATTAGGGATAGATCTAGTCTTTGTCAGAGCATCGCCATAGTAATAGGTATTTCCTTAGGTATGGCGATGGGTTTCTAAAGACCTATTACCATACTTCTGCCATTAGTAAGTAATTTCGTGAGTTTCATATTCAAAGCATAGCCCAAACGTAGTGAGGGCAATTAGAAAACTTTGAAATGAAACGAAACTTTGCCCGACTATTCCTGGTTATCACATGGAAGATATGCAAAACGTTCTGATACTTCCTTCCATTCCCTTGATTTCTAATTTTATTTATGTAAATTGCAAATGTAAATGGGACCTTAGAATTATCTACAGTTTGTAACGATAAATTTGATTGCTTTAAAACTATTAAAACAATTATAGTGCCCTGCATGTACGGCAAGCTCCAGCTACTTGTAATTGACCATGCGATATCAGTTTGAGTCCACATTTTATTGGTTAGGTTAAAGCGTGTGCTATATCTGTATCTGGGTCCAATTGTTCAAACGTGAATTAAACTTTGAATAGCTGAATTCAGGATTAAATCCAACTTTAACCCTAAAGAAATCAATTCTGATTGGTTAAAGTCGGATTTAGTACTGGATTAAGTTAATAGAGTTTAATCCACGTTCGAGCAACTGGTCCCTGGGTCCATTTGTTCGAAAGCGAAGTAAACTCTGATTAGCTTATTCCAGTATTAAATCTGTCTTTAACCAATCAGAATTAATTTGTAAGATTTAAAGGCAGATCTAATCGATGTTTCATACATGGGACCTGGCGTATAACAGATTAAAGTAAATTAAGGGCAGAGATGAAAACATTAGGCGGCCCAATTGGAGTGTGTTTTGGGGACTTATAAAACCCATGACTATGACCTTGTAGACATGTTTCGAGCGTAGAATTGGGATCAGAGTAATTACCAACCATAACTTAGTCAAAGTTGTTATATACAAAACAAATATAAGTATCTGGTATTAACCTTGCCAATAAGCTAACTAAACTATCAGTTTGCCTCGTGAAGGCTGCTCGACGCTGCTAGTATGCTTCTGTGGCGTTCGTTTTCTTTTCCGATATGGCTCACGTTGGTCTTTCACAATAAAAATATAAAAAATCCAAAGAACAGAAGGAAGATAAAAGTTTAGTTGACTTGAAAACATGGTAGTCAGAGGTGCTGGAAGCATATTCTTATTTGCCATTGCACGGCCACGAGCTGTCTAGACCTGGCTTAGGCCGGAGTCGTAGCATTATTTCCATCCGAAACGGGAGAAATCGCGAAACCGGAGGTCCATACGGCTAAGCATGGCCGTATTCTGAGTAAATTCAAAGTTCTGTTGATAAGCTTTGTTAGAGCACACGCTTATTTCAGAGCTTATGTTTTACTTCAATTTACCCTACGATAGGTTATTTTTGACCACCCAAAAATATCCCCTAATTGGTGCGTCCCATGTTTGCATCGCGGCCTAAATTAAGTCGCTGAAATCATACCTGGCAGTATTGTTTCTTTAGAAGAGGAAGAATCTTTGTTGACATCATCATGTTTACTATATTCAGCATCAATTTTCTGCATGTCGTTCATGATATGCATAAAGGTTACATTTTTCGTTGTCTCGTCGTCCTCGTTACATATTGAATTGATAATATTTAAAATTTTTGTTGAGTTTCTGTCTAAAAACGGAAAGAAGATGATGCATTCACATTTATGTTATCAAATTGGTTCCACCTGCAGTTCTTCATCGGAGACCATACTAAAACCTCATTTAACAATTTTATCAACCAACTTGCTGAAATTACTCCAGATATCAGCAGGTTGTTTGATAAAATACTTATGCAGTGTGCACGATGCCCAATTCAGTGGTAAATATTTTTAGTAATATATATATACTGCAGTACATACGAATTATATTATCCAATTTACTAAGCTGCAAGAACCTAATCTGAAGCTTCTATTTATTTACTGACTGACTGATAACTGCTAGTAGTGATATCGCTGAAATCTGGGTCCAGTTGTTCAACAGTGGATTAAACTCTGATTAGCTTAATCCAGTATTAAATCTTACTTTATCCTATCATTTCTTGATTTCTAATCAATTCTGATTGGTTAAAGTAAGATTTAACCCATTACTACAGGGGGGCTGGAAGTGCCCGCGCCATGTTCGACCCCTATAACTTCTGTTCTGTTCCCGTTTTCAATATGATATTTTGTGACTTTCAATATATATCTATATTACGTCATTTGTGGTTTTAAAATTACTGGCAATTGTTTGAAACCACCTCTCAATTTACAGCACTACTCCCTCAGAAATTCCTGAATATTGCAATTGCAATATCTCGTTCATTATTTAAGATTAAAAGTTGAAACTTGGCACAAGAACGTATTTTGTCATTACCTTTCTTTTCCGATCGAAAATTTTCGGATTACCGGAAATCTTGCCTGGAAAACCGGAACAGAGACTGGAACATTTTTCCGGACGATTGAAAATTCGGTTCAATCCCCATTGAAATCTTTGAAAACGTTTTAGAAGGATACTTTCGTCTTTGTTTAGGGTTTTCAAAGCGTTTTGGGGGTAATAATCCCTTTTCCTACTTAGTTTTAGAACGGATCTGAAAAAATCGTAAATATCTTTTCGTAAAGTCGTTCATCTGGTGATGGTGAACATTCCTGCCAAGTTTTATGTTCCTCGGTAGTTAAGAGTGTAAAAATACCAGTATTATGCTAATCTATGTTTATTCTAGTCTCGATCAACCGGTGCTTGGAGTAAAACTCCAAATTTCAATGCGTTTTTTAATAAAGAATGTAAAGGGATAACATAACTTTCTATGCAGTGTGATTTTCAACAATTGAAGACTCCTTTTCTCCAGGCTGTATGTGTTTCTGTCATGCCAAAGAATCAAGCGAAACAAATTGAAAAGAAGTGGGAAAATCTTATAACATGTTTAACTATTTTGCAATTGGTATTAAACCAACAGTTCTATATAAAGGAATTCTCCAATTTGTCGGGCGAAAAGGTTTTTTAATTTTAATAAAGTACCTAATAAAGTATTGTAAAAATGTCTTGTTTTCATGGTGAAAAGCCTCCAAAACAAAGTAACATGGAGTTACGTAATGTTAGTTGATCTTAATTAGCCTGTAGGCTATCCACTCTCCCCAACAGAGCTCTCAACGGAGCTATGTTGGGGAGATGGAATATATACAGATATATTTTATACATTTTTTGTACATCGGCTTTAAATAAAGAGAAAATAACATAAAAAATAACTTGTGTAGTAAATATTTGCTAATTTTCATTAATCAATCCTCACTACGAAATCATACAATACTTATAGTTAACGATAAAATCAAAACAGAATGAATTTTTCAGGTAAGGACTAAAACACTACGTGTGACATGGTGGACTCCCACTCACTTCCCGTGGGCAGATCAGGGCTCCCATGATCTGATAAATTTATTAGTACTTCTTTCATTATGTTTCGTTATAAATGGGTCGTGGGTCAAAGATAATTCGGGATTTTTTTGTAATATTTAATGAAATTTGAGAAATTAGCTTCATCTTGAACGGAGTTCTGAAATTTCGTGGACATAGTCCAAGAAAACTAAAAAATAAATAGATAGAAATGTAAAATCTGTATATTTATCAATCAATCAACCATTAAAAATTATATTTGTACTTTAAAAAATAACAATGTCATTAACTTTTTTTAAATATTACCAAATAAGGTAAAATCTTGCATGCTTTGAGATAATTATTCCTAGAGCGTTAAGGATGTTACCTTAAAAAGTAATATCTTTAACGCTCTGGCTTACGCTGTGTTTACCTTTGTCAAACAAATTGTAAAAATCTGGGGGTTAACTCTTTTGCACGTTACGTAATAAAAATCATGGTTGAAAAATAAACTTTTCATGCAGTATTGTCTACGACAATGGACACTGGCACAATTTTGTGGAGTACTGGTTCTATCAATTTTCTCATAGATTCTATCAATTTTCCTATAAATCTTCATCAAATTTCGTTTAAAGTAGGAGGCTCAAGTAGCCAATTTAAAGCCAAAAAATAGAGAGTCTTTTTGCAACATCCTTAACGTTCTGGGAATAATTATCTAAGAGCATGCAAGATTTTACCTTATTTGGTAATATATTTGTACTTTGTATTGTTGCCAAGTATCATTTTTTCCAACAACAAAACATTTTCCTACCAAAATTTCTAGTTTTTACGGCGAAATTCAACAACAATTTAAAACTCGTGACAGTTAATGCCAAAACTTTCGCTGAATTTTTCCTCGCGAAAGCTTCTGCCTGCAAAACGTTCTGTCCTTAAAGTATTTGTTTATTAGATATTAGAATTTGGGTACTATGTTACTGCTATAAATAGATCATGATCTAAGATGAAGAACATAAAGTGTAAACAAAATCACAAGTTGTATTACTAATTAGATGTTTTCAGTAGACTATTAAAATCCAATAATTAGAGATGTTGAAGTTATTTATATTTCATAAATTATATCTCATAAATAAATTAGAATTAGTTTCCAACAAAATTAAATAATTAATAGTTGCAATTATTTCTATTATTCCAAGAAATCATACCAAAATTGCTGAGGGGATCATATTACAAATCTTTATAATAAACTGATAAATATCTACCTTAAGGATGCTTAGTTTATGCTTATAGAACACTCTTTACCTAGGCAAAGCCTTAAAAAGAAGAACAAAACTCGTTAGTTTGTAATAGTTTAACAGTTGATCGTTGGCCTTTTAAAGGCTTACGATTGCTTGTTAACTATGGAAATAATTAGTTTTAATCTCCCTTATGGTGTTCTGACTTGGTCGTAATCTCCCACTGATACCTGTTGTATAGTTCTTTTCTTCTTTCTCTGCATAATCTAGTGTAATAAATAATATTGGTTTCAGATTCAACACAGCGCAAGCGATATATTCACGACAAACTTGGTTTTCGTATTTTATATGCTGAAGTAATCAACCTTGCTCCCATGGCCACGTTTAGCCATACTGAATTGTACCAGACAAAATTTTGATTTTTGTTGAGTTCAAGAGTCTTTCCATTCCAGATGAATAGGGTTCAAGTCTTTAACTTCATTGCATTCACTACTATTATTAGTGTCTTATACAAGTCCAAATCACTGCTATTCTTGAATACATTATGTCGTCAGATTAAACAGCCAGAATCACTGTGCATAAAGAAATGATGTTTTCAACTAATGATTACATCATACATCCTGCTGAAATCTGGAGTTAAACTGCAGAATTTAAAAACGGTGTTTAATAAAATCGTTAAAGGATAAGATAACAGTGCATGTATTGAACGTATAAAACCAATAATCACGTCTAAATAACGCCCTCGCTGCCTTAATAGTGAAAGAACGATAGTAAGGCTTAGTTTTTGTTTTATTGTCCACTTGAAAATTGGAGGATTAAAGTGTGTAAAAGCATAGTAGTTTATTCGGAGCATTTTGTTGCATGTATGGTTGAGAGTTTGGGGACTACAATAGAGAAGATGTTCTTACGTTTTTTTATGTGTTTTACCACATTTTGGTAGCAACTGCTATTTTCTAAAATAAAAGAAAGAATTGATTCAAACTTTCTACTCCTGTTGTAATCATTAAATCTGCAGTGGTACATTTAGCTCAAGGAAGAGCACCAAGAAGGAAACTAAAACCTTGGCTGAAACTAATGAATTCGTAATAATTAAAAAGCTTTAATGATCATTAATTGAACTATTAAAAATTAACCACTGTTTTTCTCCAGCTTATCGCTTTGCCTTAGTTAAAATTTACTCTGAATCCACATACGTGTAATTCCAAGTATTGTAAGTCGGTGGTTGATTTAAAACATACCAGGGAATCGCACATAGAGATTAATTGAATTTTAAACAGTTCATAAATTTTCATTAGTCTTTTAAGGGCTAAAGTCGAATCTCCACGAGGCGGAAAAATTAGAGGCGGGCGAAATTTTCCGCCGCTACATTTTTTTTAATCTACATTGAAAACTATAGAAATCAAAAATAGTGGATTAAAACAATATGTTTTTTTTTAAAACACGAGGTGTCACATTTTTTAATGCATTTTTATTGGTTAGTTTTTATGGCGACCGGCGAAAAGTAAAAATGGTTTCTACTTTTTGCGGCTCGACATTTTCCTCTATCTCAACAATGTTGCGCACTAGCGTATGCTGCGCATGCGGCGCAGCGGAAAATGTCACCCACCTCTACTTTTTCCTCCACGTGAAGATTCGGCTTAAGGATGATCCAGTAACCATTAAAAATTTAATATTTAAGTTTTAGTTTTCATTTTGGTTTTCATACTAGATATAAGAACTCGCCAGTACATCAAAATAAACAAACCCATATCGCTCTTAAATATCATAAATAAAAATATATCTTACCTGGCACTGCAAGACAATGAACATAATAAGCCTGGAGAAAAAAAAATATATTGTAATTAGAATTCATAATACATATTCACCATAGGCGGACTCAGGACATGATTTCACCTAGTCACAGCAATCTAATGGAGTCTCAAAGTCGTTAATTTTAATTACTTTCTATATGACGCTGGGTCTCTAAAGTCTCTAAAGACCCATACTTCATACATAAAGTTATTAAGAATTTAAAGTAATTATACTTCATCGTGATGGTCTGACTAGGGCTGTATTCGCCACTGTTCACGACTAATTTGAATCAGATAACCGTTAGACACCGGCTTCAATAGTCAGTACCACCAAACATCTGCCGCTTTTGTCCGGTCGGGGGGGGGGGGGTACCAAAATGGTATAACATGGAAGGAATAGTTTCTAAAAGTATGTGGTCAAAAATTAAATAATTCCCAATATCAATTTTTGGTCTCATTTTCTTACAATAGCCAAAAAGTGGTACAAAGTAGTTAATACCCTGAATTTTTCTTTTTTCTCAGAGGAATACTATCTAAGTTTTCCATAAATGTGCATAAATGCAATATACCGTATAAGTCCGATAGTAGGCGACACCAATAGTAGGCCCAAACCCGATAGTAGGCGTAATTTTAATAGGCCACTAAAAAGAATTCCTCGGTAAACATCTGATAGAAACCTCTGATTGTAGGCGCCCTCCGAAAGTAAGCGTGTGAAAGGTCTACTAAAACTTAAAGTAAGCGGGCGCCTACTATCGGAATTATACAATACTACACTCATTATAAATAGGAAAGAAATGAAAAATAAACAACAAAAATCAAGTATACTCTCTATATGACTACTTTTGTGAGTCAAGATTTTAAAAACAATAAGATTCTTACCTGGATCAATAATAGACAAATAAGAATTGCTTGCATCGTGCCTCATCCAAAAATAACTAAAAATAAAATATGAATCCTTGTAATCTGACCGAATTTATATGATTTAACACTATTTGCACCAGCCGCGCAATATATCAGCGCACCCCTTAACTTTTTCAAGAAACATTTTATAGGAAATTGAGCGAAAAGTCTAAGTCTTTAAATATTCTTTTTATGACGGTTAAGACCATGAATTTGTTTTTTAAAAAAGAATAATACGTTTTGCCACCATTTTGGTATCGCCGTCCAAAAAGGGTTAAAAAGCGAAAAACAAATCACCTTATAACGCTTAATTATGCAGATCTGATTGCAGTTACATAAAAAACAAATGAATTTATATTGCACTATAACTTTATTTGCATTATAAATTGATTTGTTTTCGAATTTACAGCATCAGATTGATGTCTTCCTTTTTTCGTGACTGGTCATGTAACCGCTCAAAACTAAGTGTTAAGATAATTGAAAACCAGAATTATACTGTAAAACCAAGTCTGATCTGATAGAAATACCAAACTATGTTATAAACTATCCTCTGTTTATTACAGTTAAAATTAGAGCTATCAAATAGCAATAGTCGATGAATAAACGCTCGGCTTGTGAAATTGCAATTCTGGTCTGAAAAATGTTAAACTTGGCTTAATTATGTGGTTAGCAGGTACTACCATAGAATTCCGAAAATAATTTGCAGGTGAAAGCAAAGTTTGGTGGGCTCATCTGAGGGTGCGCTTATCCATGAGTGCGCTTATAAATGGGCATAAAAACTGCAAGGGGAAGAAGGACACCAGCAATAAAAACCTATGTTTCCTTTCGTAAATACTAAACTAAGTGGGGTAAAACTTCTTAGCAGTGTCTTTCTAAGTTTTAGAAGAAGAGAAAAACATAAAAAAGAAAAATATTTCGTAAGAGTTTTCCTTTTTACTCTGGTGCTCTACCGTCGTGCTTATATTTGGGTGTGCTTATCTTTGGGTGCACTTATCGATAAAATAAAATATTGGTAATGATTTGGTGCGCTAACAATGGGTGCGCTTTTAGTTGGGTGCGTTTATTTTCGGAATTCTACGGTATAAGCAGTTTATACAAACTGGACTTCTTTATGACTAGATATTACCAGTGTCATTATCATTACATTGGCACAACACATTTCGTTTAGAAAATACAAAAAAAAAAGTAAAACCTAAAGTTGTTGAAAAAATTCACAAAATTTCAGAACATTTGGCCTACCTGGTTATAAGTTATGGAAATTTGAAAACAGCGCGGGCACACAAGTTTCTAGTCAGAGCAATACAATGGAGAAACTAAAGATGTATTTCCTAATAGCTTTAATTGCGGTGGATCATCAAATAATTGAAGAGGTGATAGATTGACCCAATTAGACCTACCGTCTACTGAATTATTTTAGATAACATTTCGGGGGAGTGCTGTAGATGTTGATGCTTGATTAATTTTAACATTTTTTCCGTTTTTTTGCATTTCTACAAATATTCATTGAATTCCCATGTTTAATTATTACCTACTACTCAAAAGCACCACTAAATCAAATCCTTGTAAAAATAAAAGTACTGGATACTTTAATTTTCTTGAAAATTGTCAAAGTCAGTGGCGGGTCTAGCCCTAGTCAGAGCATTGCGATGGTGTATAATTACTGTTAATTCTTAATTACATTATGTATGACGCTTGGTCTTTAGAGACCCAGCGACATACATGATATAATTAAAATTAATGACTTTGAGAACTCCACTTACTGCTGTGACTAAGTAAAAGCGTGTTCTAAATCCGCCTCTGAAAGTTGTAGTTTTTAATAAAATCTTTCACATAAAAATTTGACCGAAAAGCTACATGCTAAATTTTAAAACTTTGTTTTATTGTGTTTCCGATTATAGTGTTTCCTAATTGTGTGGAAGAACTCTCCGCTTTTTCTGTTTCTAGCTTTTTCCGTAAATTTAGTTTGATAAACCCTGAATTTCGTATGTAACATCCATATCATCGACCCTGTTGAAAACGGAACTTTGAAAACTACAATAATAACATAATTGTGGATTAGAGTTACGAAATGAACAATTGGAGAACCGCAAGCTTGCCTTTTTTTATGCCCTTTTTTATGATCTAAAAGACGGGTTTTTTTCAACTTCCCCAGTCTTTATTTACTAGCAAATAATAACTCCCCAGTCAATATTTACCAGTAAATTATGGCTCAAGGGAGTCACTTCTTCCTAGTAAATCATGGCTCTCTCAGTAAAATAATGGCGTTGCGTTATTTTAACCTAAATAGAAACCATCTAAAGCCAATCTTGATGTGAATGGGGGATGATAGTAGCGCTGTAGCATTATGGATTTGCTTAATGGTGAAAAAGATTCAATTTAGAACCCTATAATTGTCGACTTTCAACTCAATCGAGTTTGAGTGAATAAACACATCACAATGAATTCGAATGTTTGAACGTTCGACCGCACGGTAAAACGGGATTGCACTAGACATTTTATGTGATTATTAAAATGAATACCATACAATAGAAGCAGCATTTTCATTTGCTAGTAATCTCGTCAGAGCGTTTTTATCATGTTTTTATTCAGAATTCGTCTGAAAAATTGCACAATACCGATAGGTAAAGTTTTGTTCAAGTGCGCATATTGTTCATGGGCGAAAATAATCAGTCAACTAACCTTTTTCGCCTAGTGTAAATCCTGCTTAATGGCTTTATTCAATAATTCAGGGGAGTGATATTTTACTGGAAAATATCGAATCCCATACATTTATAAGGGGAGTACTTATTTGACAGGGGGGTTACAATTTACCAGTAAATAATGACTCGGGGAGTCCTTATTTTAGGAGAGTTATTATTAACGGTTACACCGGCACTACTTGGCTACCAGGCGCCAAAACTGAGTCTATGCAAAGTCTATTTTTCTTCAATATCACAATATAACTAGCCTATGTCGGGAGGATTCGTGTGAAAAAGTTTGACAGTCAGACGTTTAACGGTTCTGATGTGCTCCTTCTTCAACGGAGATGCAGCAATTCCACAGTAGTCCAAACAAACTAAAAGTCTTTTTACCAAGATTGTAGGCCTAACAGGGTTATAGAAAAACTATTTGGCAAGTTGTTTTCTCATCATCTTACGTGATGCTTAATCTGACCATCAATATGGAGACTAAAACTAATTATTGTTAATAATTAACTAATAAAATTTGTACTACTTTTTATTGCCTTGACTACAATGCTGGACAAAATATTTTGGAACTGATGCTACGGAATCGACAACTGGAACACGACAAGTTCAACTATTCTTATTTTTATAACCTCGAAGGTGGTTTTCCACCAGCTCGCTGACCAGCTCACATGATCATAGTAGAATTAAGACTTTAGATCTTTAGTTTTGAGTTAATTACTTCTCGTGATCTTTGCCACGAGGCGCGGACGACCCCGCCGTTGAAAACTCGATTTTAAGCCAGTTTTAGGCTACTAGGTGCCAGATCTGGTAGAAGGCTAAATCCGTTCTTGTTTGAAATCTCAAATTACCAAGTCTTTGTCACAAGCATTGATCTGACAAAATTTCACATTCATATGTTGGAGCGTTTCTATACGCCAAAAGTTCCAAAGAGTGAGTGCAATTCGCCCCTAAGCCAGAAAAACTATAAAGAGCCAAATATTTTGTCCTAGATTGGTTAAAGAATGTTCTGGATCCAACTATGGGGTAATTACTGTTGGTGTGTTCTCTATGTATCGGTACTGTTATCAGTTTATATTTGATCATGTTCTTATTACTGTATTGAAAATGACCGTGTATTTTTACTGGATATTCGATTGACTTGAAACTTGACACATTTGTAGTTATATTGTTTCCTGAATGTCTGGGGGGGGGGGGGGGGGGGGGGGGGGGGGGGGGGGGGGGGGGGGGGGGGGGGGGGGGGGGGG
>JAUCNQ010003905.1:0-14194 GCA_032352715.1 Bougainvillia muscus | reverse complement strand
AAGCAAGAGTGTGGAAGAGAATTCCAAAGATGAGAGGTACGAGGAAAGAAGCTGTCACCGTACAGTTTCTTGGAGCAATAAGGTGGTTGAACATATTACGCCAACAGTTTCAAAAGCACGTCTTCTGAATAAAAATTGATACGATTTCCAGCATAATAAATCTTCTACAATTCAAGAAAAGCAACTTAAAAATTAGAAAGGTTAATTCCATTTAGGGTTCGCCTCGATAATTCGCTTGAATTCGCTTCACAAATCGCTTCACCTCAGATGAAGTGTTATTGTGCATACAATGAGCCTTTATCTGATTTGAAAATTGACAGGAATGAAGCGATTTTATAAAACGAATCTTTGAGACGAACCGTTGACTTACAATTTTTAATTGACTCTTTGAAACCTGTTATTCCATCAATCAAATCTTGACAATCTTTCGTTTGAAGCTCTTGCTAAAAGATATGCATAAGACAAAATTATATCTTCTGATTTCATGCACAATTAGCGCCCACCCTCAAAAGGGGCGCTTATTTGAATAAGGAGCTATATAATAATGCAGCATGGGCGCTTATTTGAAATAATAAGTATATTTTTAGAGACAAGAATGACAAAGCGGATTTTTCATGGTTATCTGTTACTCTAATATACAGGAAATTTCCTATACTGTCTTTTTTTGTGTTTTAAAAGACAATGTTTCTAAAAAAGTGAATGGTTGTTGACCAATATTCTGAAATATTTAATAAGCGCCCACCTCTTTTAAGCACCTGTCTCAAATAAGCGCCTAGGGTTAAAATTAACCAAGGGCATTTATTTGAATCTTTACGACATATTAACTGGAAAAGGTTTTTCTTTATCTTGATATAAAAAAGGTAATAGCATTCTTAGAGCATTTATAACACCTTTGTCTGAAAGCATTAAGCCTTGAATTCACGATGTTCAATAATGGTCACACATCCTTTCACAACCCTGCAGCATACGCTGCAAGTTTGTTAAGGTATGTGTGACCATTTTACAACATTATGAATTAAAGGGTGAAACCTATATTAAACAAGAAGCCGCCAGGCTAAAGATCTGAGAGAAACAGTGCAGGGACTGAGATGTTTCGGATTTTTAGCCATTTTAGGATTTTAACAACCTGGTTCCCAGCGCCTCTCGTTGCTACTCAGAGCTGAGCGACGAAGAAAGAATTCCCACTCCCTGTAGCATGCGCTTTAGTTCAACCTTGTCCCCACCGCCTTTCTCTTTTTATATAAGGACGTAGACTGGAGTCGTAGATTTTATTGTTTCCGGACGCTTAGGAAGCATATCTTAGCGTAATCATAAGCCATGTGCACTTACTTTTAATTTTGATCGCGGTTCGCACACTTACTTTTCATTCCGATCGCGGTTGGCGCTCGTACGTTAAAGAACGACTTAGGACGAAAATGAACGTGAAATATGAAAAGCCCTGTGAATTAGGTTGGCTTGAGCTAAGCCAATCAGAAGCAAGAATGTCTAGAAAGTGTTGAGACATGTAATTGTTATCTTTCTAGTGAAAACCAAGCTTTAATTTCTGTTTGATCTCTGATGTATTGTTCATAATTATAAACTATTTTAAACTAATATTTTGAAGATAATGTGTGAAATTGTAACGTTTAACGAGTATCCTTTAAAATTTTAATAATTAATAACTTGTCTTTTAGCAAAAAAATGTTTTTTTAGTGGAACAGATGATAAGACAAAAATTACGTCTGCTTTATAAATACGTTACAACCAGCCAATGATAACGCAACTGTTAGATCGTAATCGATTAGAACAAGCATCGAAAATACGGCGGCTGGAACGATCACGAATCTTTAGCTAACTAGGTCAGCAGCAAAGTGAATTCAAATACTGAGTTTCTCTCAGTTAAAAATGATTAGTTTCATTATCCTTCTTAAGGATAGTGTCAAGCCAAAACAAATGTTCCGGATAATGTTACATATCATTGGAACCGCTGAGATTCATATCATGAAAGTATATACATTTTTGAAATTGTCAAGCTCTTGCCTATCGAATGAGCTACTTCTCACCACCTGCAGATGAGTCGGTAAGATGAAAGAGCCTCTACTGTGAATGTTATTTTACGTACCCAAAACTGTTGAAATTCGCAAGTTTCCAGTAGATTGGAGAGAGTTATAACTTTATTGACATTTTCAAAGGATTGCTGATAATAAGTTAAGGAATACAACCAAGTAGACAATTGAGAAATCAGGAGAATGTCTACTGGGTCTAATCAAGAATATCAAGGGAAGAAACTTTTGCGGTACGAAAATCACCAAAATCACATCGAAATTTTTGGAATTAGCTTTTGCGGTTGGCCTTTTAAATTTTTTTTACGGGAATAAACTTTCACGGATTCGAGAATTTCATATACTTAGCGGGAATAAACTTTCGCAGTGTGCGATTTTAACAATAAAAAAATAATCGAAATTTGATGCGGGATAATTAGAGTAAATACATGTTTTGTATTTAAAACAGAAGATATGGGGTGAGATTATAAACTCGTTTTAGAGTGGTCATAATGTAGATTATGATGTGCAAAACAAAAAAGAAAAAGTAGATGATGTTTAAGATTTTTTTCGCGGGAATATACTTTCGCGCTTTTTAAAAAGTTGGAGATTTTGCTGGAATAAACTTTCGCGGTTGACCAACTTTAGCGTATTTCGTGGAAGAAACTTTCGCAGAAATTGGGATTTAATTGCCACAAAAGTTTTTTTCGGCGAAAGTTTCTTCCCGCTAAGGTACCGTCTCAAAAATTCGCTTAAATTCGCTTAACAATTCGTTTCATTCCTAATAATTTTCACCTAAGACGAAGTGTTATTGTAACACTTACGTGTTACAATAACACTTCCTCTAAGGTGAAAATGAAGCGAATTACGAAACGAATTTAAGCGAATTTTTGAGACGGTCCCTAACACATCATTATCACGTGCAACTATTATATTAACGTAATGGTGACGCAGTCACGTTAAAGAGACAATATATGGTATAGGTATGCCTAAAGGACACTAAAATGTCTTGAAAAGGATACATGTTGTTCGATGATAAGACATTTGCATAATACAAAATCTGTATTTGGTAGATTCATTAATGCTTTTAAGAGGACTTGACATGTAACAGTTTCTTTGAACATACTTGGATTAAACTGATACCTAAAAAAAGAAAATAATATTTGAAGGAGTTTATAATAATGCTCACATACATATGTACTCCAGATTTTTAAATGTATTAAAATCTTTTATACATCAACCTATTCTCTTAGGGGCCGTCCACAAAATTCGTATTGAAATTCGTATCAATTTTCATACAAACGGAGTGTTTTTGTGCATACTTAGTATGCACAAAAACACTTCTTCTCTGTGATAAAAATGGTTCGTATTACGATTTTGTGGACGGTTCCTTACTACAACTGAACCATCAAACATTGGTCCAAATGAAAATTGAAACCTAGAAATGTTTTTACAATTTGTGCTTTACACTAATACATATACCTTAATGGTTGGTACTTATTTTCGCAGGTACTAATTTTCGCGAGTTTTCGCGAATTTAATCAGATTCACGAAATTAAATACCCGCGAAAAATCCTATTTAAGATCAATCCGTGAAAATAAATACCCGCGAAACATCCCCAAAATACTAATTTGCGAAAAATAAATAGCTATTTTCTTCCATTTGCGATCTCAAACATTCATTGCTACACTGTGGACTGAGCATCTTGGTTAAATGTTCTTTTACTGTTCTTTTTTAGAATAAACAATATTTGCTTTGAAAAGTGTGTTTTACTATTACAAGAATTGTTCCATTCGTGAAAATTGAACTTTTTTGGACTCGGGAAAATAAAACCCGCAAAAATTAGTACCATTAAGGTATATGTATCCAAACACATTTGACTTCCATCAAATATACTTTCATACTATTACAAAAGAAATGATTTTAAGTCCTAGGAATGGAATTCATAAATACAAAGTTGATACAGCATTTTAACAATCTGCAAATAAATACACTTACAGTTTTAAGACTGCTAGATTTGCATCTACGTTGTATGTTTGCTCGAAAGCCTATAACAAAAACATTAGGCTTATAGGTTTCAACATTACATTACTCTTTGAACTAAAATGTAAAACATATTTCATATCAGATTGTACCACAAAATAAGGTACCGTCCACAAAATTCGTATGGGAATTCGTATCAATCTTCATACAGGAGGGTTTTTGTGCATACTTAGTATGCACAAAAACACCCCTTCTGTGGTGAAAATGGTTTGTATTGCGATACGAAGTTAGAGACCATCCACAAAATTCGCATTGCTTATTGTACCATTTTCATCTCAGAATAGTCTGTACAAAAATAAATATGAGTTTTCAGACAAATTTTGTGGAAGTCCCCATATAACAGTTAATTTTAGTTCTGCTGTTAAAATAGTGTCATGGAAAGTAGAGTGACTGACACAAACAGGTACAACGAGAGTTAAAAGTCAATTTTTACTTCCAACCGGATCAAATTCGTTTGACTAAAGCACAAACTCTGTATAGAGAGATATAAGCAGGTGGTGAATTTAGCATTTCAAAACTTTTAATTGATAACTTTTTTCACTAGGCCAATTACCATATAATAAAACTATTATGATCTGATGACTTTGTTCCCTGACTAACTTTAAAACGACATGTTTTGCAAAAAAGTGATTTAGCTTTTAGCAATATGGAACCCTTTTGGAACGTTCCAAGAACACTGTATGGATCCTTTGAGATGGCTTAGTACACTTCAGGAACGTTCCAAAAACGTTCCATCAGTCCAGGGAACATTCAGAACCCTTCTAGAGAATGCTTGAGGAACGCTGTGCGTACTGATGTTTGGCCTAGGTAAAATTCCCCTTTTTCCTGGAAGATGTCACAATTTGTATGGATATGTTGACAAGTCCAGCAGATTGAAGAAAAAACGACACAATTTAACTACAAATCCAGTTCATATCAGCTAGCTTTCAGAGGACCAACCTACATGTTCACACTGCATATATAGTAACATAACATTTTAAAAGAGTGAAATAATTTAGATATTGTAATTTGAAATTAAAAACTCATATGTAGACCAATATAAAAGCTCCAACTTAACCACATAAACAATCTTATTCAAGGTTGGCTTGTTAACTTGAAAAAGAATGCGCTTAAAAGTCATTAGAATTACGTCAAAGAATATCAAATTCACTCAATGTAGGAGAGCACCTACCAGCATGGTGCTCACTAATAGCTGACACCTTCCTCCTGTTACGATACCTTCCTGATAAGTGCCTCTTTTCCAAAAGTTAAACTATGGTCTATATCAACCAATTAACTTTCTAAGAGACCATCCACAAAATTTGTATAGTAATACGAACCATTTTCATCACAGAAGAAGTGTTTTTGTGCATACTGTGCATGCACAATAACACTCCTTCTGTATGAAAATTGATACGAATTTCGATACATACTTTGTGGACAGTCACTAACATAGATGAAATACTTTACCTGCATTTGCACATAGTGTTCTAAAGTAGGTAGATTTTCTGGATTGTATCTGAAAGAATAGATAAAACACATCATGTATCTCGAAAAAGCTGGCGTTTGGAAGGTCTGTATGTGTAACATAACTAACTTATGCTGCACAATCGAGTTTTTAAAGAAAGCCATTATTTGACAACTTTACATAAAACAGAGACACTTAAGGGACCATCCACAAGATTCGTATAGTACTATGAACCATTTTCATCACAGAAGAAGTGTTTTAGCACAAAACACTCCTTCTGTATGAAATTTATACGATAAGATTTCGATAGCAATAGATTCGATTTTTTCTAAATTTCTCACTGTGATTTCTGCAAAGATTTTATAAAAACAACGCAAACAAAAAAGAAAATGTATTGCACAAAAATGATCAAGGCTGTCTGGCAGAGCGGACTAAGGTGTCGAAATCCAATGACATTCTTTGTGGGTTCAATCCCCGCTACTGTCTGTAGCTCAAATTGGAGCTTTAAATAGAACCAGAACCCGAAACAGGACCCACATTGATAACATTGTTTCAACATTGAAGTGGCTGTCCTGTATAAATAATCGTAAATAATGCTCAAGCCTTTTCGGGATTTGCACGTGCGATATGTTAAATCTGCACGTGCCATGTTTTTTTTTAAAAAGCAAGAAAACTGTAGTGTGATCAGGACCACGATTAATCTAATGCATTTATATATGGCAATTACAATATCAAGCAGCCAATGATGAATGTGAAAACACATTATGTAACATTATCAGTGGCGGATTGTTTTACATGTTTTTACTTTAGTCAAAGCAGTAAAAGGAGACTCAAAGTCAAAAATTTAATTGCACTATGCATAACAACACATCATACAATAATCTATTAAGAATTGAAACTTTTTCCCCATCGTAATGCTGTGACTAGGTTATCCGCCACTAGTTATCAAATATGTCAAATGTTTACTGGAGTAAAAAACTTAAAATTTTCGTTCCCAGACCATTTTTATTACATAGATCCGTCTTAAATATGACTATTAATTCCAGGTTTATTTGCGAGTGAAAAGACGTTGGATAGAGGTTATTGCTACTTATCCGTTTTATTAAATGTGACTATAAATTTCAGTTTAATTTGTGAGTTGTATTAACGTGTGAGTTGTATTATTGCGTATTGTTAATTATATGACTTAGATCAGTCTGAAATTCGATTGTTAATTCCAGTTTTATTTGCGAGTGAAAAGATGTTGTGTTAACGTCGTTATTATTACATATATCCGTCTTAAATACGATTATTAATTCCAGTTTTATTTGCGAGTAAAAAGACGCTATTTTTTGTTCTAATCCTATCCATACAGCAAAGTTTTTCTGGGAGAAACGAATGGTCGTTGGATCGTTTCTGCCAATGATAATTGCTGCAAACGGTGATTCGTTTCCCTAAATGTTCCATATTTTGCGTGTGTGATAAGTTTAACATGCGATCACGTGCAATTACTTACAGTACTTACTTTGCGTTACTTTGTGTTATCTTTCGACGCTTCACACATCAAGGTGACCAGTCTTCCAGCCGCCTTCGTTGTATTTAAGTTGGACCATATCAACCAAACTGTTTGTATCTGCATGTCTGAATTGAGTGTAGCCCGGGATCTGTGGCTCATCAGGGATTGATTGAAGAAATGTGTCCAACTTTTCTTTGAATTGCCTGACCTCACAGTTTGTAGTGTTACGTATCATCTTTGGGATAGAGTTAAATAACTTTGGACCAAGATGTATTAGTGATGCACACATAATACCAAACGCTTTAGAAGAGTACTCTATTCTTAGTATCACAAGTTGTTTCCAAAGCTGAATCATTACTTCCGGAGATCTTGACTGGAAAGTTCTTAATTAATATCCAGCCTGTTAATTTCGTTGTATTGAATGTGACTTTTTCTATATGTGCATTAAATGATAAGTCCTTTGATAATAATATACCCAAGTCTTTCACAACCTCTACTTCAGTAATTATTGATCCCGAACTTGAAGTGTAGCTTATACATAGTTTTAATGTATCATCATTTTCATATCTTACAACTTCAAATATAGAGTCATTAAAGCACATGTTATTATTGTCAGCCCATGAACAAACTGAGTTTACGTCTGTTTGCAGAGCACTAGCATCGAGGATGTTTTTGATTTCCTTCATAAGTCTGGTGTCATCTGCAAAACTTCTTAAAATAGATGCTTTAACATCATCATCAATGTCTGATATGTGAATTAGGAATAGAACTGGTCCCAAAACACTCTCTTGGGGTACACCAGATAGAACTTCTGTAAGCATTGATTCAGATTTTTCTACAACAACTGACTGTTTCATTCCAGTTTAGAATGCCTTGATCCGGGCAAGCAATTTCCCCGAATGCCTTTAAGATAAAGCTTTTGTAAAAGGACTTCATGGTCGACTTTGTCAAATGATTTAGCGAAATCTAGATATATTGCATCTGCATTTCGTTTTTCTGCAAGAATATGTAACAAGGAATCCACATGTTCCAGTAGTTGGCTGAGTGTGGATCTTCCAGAACGGAACCCATGTTGATCATAAATCCTTTTCTTCTAAAAATGTTACCAGCTTTTGCAACTGGGTGGTAGTTAGATGGGAGTGCATGACTCCCACCTTTATGTATTGGGCATATAAATGACTGGACCATTACATTTGGTATTTCAACCATATCTAAGCTGCTTCTCCACAACAAAGTGATTGGTACATTTAGGGAGACCTTGCATCTTGTAAGAAGTATAACTGGAAACCTGTCAGGACCAGATGGAGTATTTGATGAAAGTTCACAAATAGAAGACATAATATCTTCCAGTGAAAACTCTATGTCACTAAGTTCACCTGTTACAGTTGGATTATCTCTTGGTATATTCAGGATATCTAGAGGTTTGCTGAAAACAGAGCTATACTGTTCTGATAGTATTTCAGCCATTTCTGTAGGATCGTTTGTTAACGTATGATCGTTCCTTATCAATGGTCCAATATTGCTTTTAATTTTTGAAAACTTTTTTGCATAATAATAAAAATATTTTGCTTTATTGCCTCAATTGCTTTCCATTCTTGGTACCTAAAGCTCTCTTTATGCGATGATTGAAGCTCCTTTTCAATTTCTACCAATTCATTTAGCAATTTAGTCTTTCTGGATGGAGATGTAACTTTTAACAACTACTTGTTGATTCTCCTCCTTCTACGCGTAATGTTGATTCTCTGTCTTTGTTCTTTGTTCTTTCCTCATTTTCTTCTTTGATTGTAAGTTTTTAGTAGGCACATGCTCCTTACATATGCTCAAACAAACCTTGAGAAAATGATCTGTAAATTCGACAATTGATTTTAAATTTATCTCATTTTCCCAATCATGTTCTGTAATCTTTTTGTCTATTTCTTCCCAATTTACATCATTTGAGTAGAAATTAAAGTTATCAAATGACAGCTCTACAGCATTAGTTTTATTTGTAATATTTTTTAATTTCGTTTTGTGCGATGTTGCACACTGTATGATAAAATGGTCAACAGTGTGATATTTAGTATTTATTACTTCATGGCTGTGAATAACATAAATTTGTATATTTGTATAGACTAAGTCTAGAATGTTACCTGCTTTGTGTGTAGAAGTAATTATTATTTGGTTTAATGATAAGTTGTTGGATAGTACATTCAGAAACTGCAGCATCTGTTTTCATCTTTTGTAGCAGTAGATGTTGGTTTACCATTAGACCAAGATGCATGTGGTATATTAAAATCTCCCCCGAATATTATCAAAGGCATTGGGTTGTTTAGCTCTTCTAATTGAGCGGGCGTGCGCGCTTGCAATCGCACACGTACCCCAAAAAGGCTTGACTGCTGATTACTTGCTTTTGAAACTCATTGAAACTTCCTAATCCGAAATTATATTTATAAACCTTAAACGTATGCTGGACTACAAATATTGTTACTTTACCATGGTCCAGCAGTCCCTCGGGATAGATAAAACAATGGCATCTACCACAATCTAGCATCTAAATGTCTTTAAATTTCCTGCATATCAGAGAAATAAGCAGCGTTGCGGTGCGTGGTAAAAAGTTCTGATGTATCGATCTATTCCAATCAGAATATTTTGCCTTCTTGTTTTTCTCTCTTCTTCAGCTTTTACCTGTCGCAATTTTTTTACCAAAACTATTCATTCGCATTCCACCGTTTAATGAGGTATATTGTCTTCTTAAGGCAAGGTATCTCGCTTATTACAGAAAAAGGAACCGTGGTTGTGAGCTCTTATAAATTCACGATATATTGATTTATCCCAATCGGAACGTTCTTGTTTTAGACAAAAAATAATTATTTGAGGAAACTTGTTTTATTATAATACTTTCATGTGCTTCAAGTGACCCCTTCCGACTTTTAACAAGGCAGGCATGTTATACGAACTCCATAAGTATAAAGGAAATGGTAGACAAGTAGTGAAATAGTCTTGCTGACGAAAACAGTAGCGATTGCTACTGGTCGCTTCTTCTTGCGGTATCAAAAGATAAAACCCCGTCTAACTAAGTGAAACGATTGTAGACAAGTAATGAAAGTGAAAATGGTAGCGAAACACTTCCGGTTTGGTAACAAATAGTTCTTGCTGACAAAAACGTTCTAGAGGGAATAGAGTGGAAAAAAATTAATATTCATAAATGATAGCTAAGTGAACCAGAATCAAATGATTAAATATTATTTTCGCGTGGGAGGGACACTTTAATAGATCAGTGTACAGATTGAACACAGCAGCTTTGAAGAAGTTTCTCTCTTCGATGGTAAAAATCTGACTTCAAGATTTTGTTTAGCTACACACGGTGTTGAGAGCACTCCAGGCTTTGCATTTGTGTATCCAAATGTCTCTTTAGGTGGATTGAATGTTGCAGGACCATAATGAGAATAAAGCCTCACGGTTTGTCTTGTGTTATCCTGACCATCAGTTAGTTACCTTATTTAAGCTCTGTTATTTCCTTATGATTCCTTCTATTTTATTTTAATTGGCATTTTAATTGTAATTTTTAATTTTTTTTTATCTGATGGTGAATAAATCTTACTTACATAGGGTACTTACTTCCAAGCCAAGATAAACGAATTCAGTGACTGGCTTTTATGACTTTTTCTTTATGATGTCTTTATTTGTCTGCCTAGTCAGCTAGCTACAACACCAGGGTAGTTAATCCTATTCTAATGATTTCAGACATGCCAACACTCCCGATTTTGGGGGATGACTCCCGATTTATCATCTCCAAAACCTGCTCTCCCGATTTGATTCCTATCCTACGGCGTATAGGCTACGGCTACGGTCTCCCCTTCCAATTTGTGACTCTTGGATTGCTGCAAATCAGACCAAAATACTGCTTGCTACAGCAGAAAAATACCATAAAACATCCGAGTCCAATCAAAACCAGGGGCTTCTTTTTACGCGATTTGTTATTCTTTCCAGTCTCTCCATTTCACTTTCATAATGAATGTTGGCATGTCTGTGATTTGATGACCATTAGCTATATAACATGCTGGGGGAAAGATACAATAAACATTACAGGTGTCTCCTGTTTTTGTATTAAATTTAAAGAATACAAATAAATACCTGTCGATACCCTTCAGAAGAGCTGCCACGCTTTCTTCCTTCATTCTCATTGAGTCAGACATTTTGTTTTCTAGAGTGCGATAGAAAAATTCTAATTATGAATGTAGTGGTGGGAATTTCCCCGAAACACACCGAATATTTACTCCGACGGCCGTTTTGCAGGATGCCAGAAAACCCGAATATTATTCATTTCGATGTTTGGAAGTAAGTAACTTCGTCCCCAAGGGTACCCTTGATTCCACGGGGGAGATCAGGAGCAACCTCGTTCCCAGAGTACTTTGTTTGATAACATTTGCTTTCACGTTTCAGGCAGGGTAAACTGTCTTGTAATCTCCCGACTTTGATTTATTCTTCTTCTATATGAAAGCACCAGTAATATTCGTCCGTGCAGGCATAACGCAACATACTCCCTGCAACGCGTGGTGACTGCGAGTCCTCCAAGGACGGACGAAGATACGCAGGACTATAAAAACATGGATGTAAGCATAGTTAACTACCCATGATGTTATAGAAAAACCTGTGGCCGTTCGCCCAGAGTCAATATTTCTGAGGAGTCTTTTTATGATTATGGTTTGACCGATTGTAACAGCATCGTCATCATCATGACTATGTTTATATCAAGCAGTTAATTTTATTATGGTGTAACTAATATAAGGTGGGCGGACATCTGTTGTTTACGGGGAACGATTGAGAAAGATTGGGAACGAGGTTGATATTATCATTGATCATTAAATCACTAAATATTAGATTATTAAAAAGTGTTTGTGTGGGGTATTAATATGTTTGTTTTGTTTTTTTCTTTTTTTTCTCTATGTCTGGTAATTCTAAGTGTCTGTATCCCTGTTCAATGTGCGGCAAAAATGGGAAAAATAACCAGCCTGCGATTTTATGTGACTCGTGCGATTTGTGGTCTGATACGAAATGCAACAGTGTGTCTCTGACTGAATATGAAGATCTACAGGGAAAACCAAATTTAAATTAGCAATGCTTGAAATGTATTTTTTCCCAAACTGACATTCCAGAAAATTTAGTTTCTACGGATGATCTGGAAATCCCTCCTGAACTTAATAATCAATCACAGAACTTAAAAAGCTTCCTGACAAAACTCAATAGTGTCAAAACTTTTCTGATATTCCTGAAAATGATATGGGTTTGTGCAAGGTCAACTGCGAGTATTATGACACAGCAGACTTCAAAGATTTGGCACTCTCAGTCCTCCATCAGAACATAGCCTCCCTTAACTTACATTTTGATGAACTAAGGGCTCTGTTATGTGATCTTAATAATGACTTCAGCATAATTGGGATAACAGAGTCAAAAATTAATGATAAACAAATACCTGCAGATTGCAGATTGCAAATTACCCAATTATGTTATTGAACATACTCCTTGTGAAGGTGAATGTGGTGGCACCCTCTTATATATTTCGAAATATTTGGGCTATTCACGTAGACTAGATATAGATACAATGGCATATAAATCAAAGGAACTTGAATCTAAATCACAGGAGCCCCAGTATTGATTGTAAACAGAAATAAAATAATATTTTATTTTCTTCCCTAAATTCTTGATAAATGTCTCGTTGGTGTCTCAGTGAAAAGTGTACCGATTTATTAGTTTGCATGACGTAATTGTTTTGGTACGTAGCTCATAAGAGAAGAAAAGACAAGGAAGGAAACTGTCAGTCAGAGCTTCATGTAAATTGCGAACAATAAGCTTAATTATCACTTTTCTCTAAATTTTTCGACGCAAGTCGTTGAAAAACAGGTCTCACGAAGGAGTTCTGTAAAAAAATTCAAAAACCATCAAATATTAGGAAGAGAAACTCAAAAAAGTTCTTCGTCCGAGGTGTACAGCATTCACATAGGACACACTTTGAGATTCGTTTTATATTTTCGACGAACACTTTCATCAAGTTTTCTTAATCAACCATGACCATGCTCAGTCCTGTGCTATTGTGAAGTAACTTGTGATGTTATATAATGTCAACAGTGGCCCTAGCGCTCATAGCAATGCTATTGTTAGTGGTTTCCAGGCTGACAATTGATAGTATATCAATAATTTATTTATTTTTCTATAAAACCTTGTACAATTGTCTGCCTAAATATATGTAAATTCAGTTTCAGTTTCAGTTTCAGTTTCAGCTTCATACATCTTTTTCCTAGTAAAGACCAACCTCGTTCCCAGGGTCCTTTGTCTCTCTCCGATTTGCGAGATCAGAGACTCGCAAATTAGAGAGAGACAAAGGACCCTGGGAACGAGGTTGAGTAAAAACAACATGCGTCAACTTCGATCCCAGGGATTCTTTGTATTTTTCATTTGTAGAGAAAAGTACTTTTTCCACCGCCCATAAATCAAACAGGCAAAGAAGGCAAAACGCCCTGGGGAAGGATTGGAGGTTGTATATGCATTTTAGTGGTTGCCAAGACGACCATTCAAGGGGGACGCAATATTCTTATCCAAATATGATAATTTTGCAATTTCGTACCCAGCAACGTTTGTCTCTTTTTGATTACGTAAGTGGTCGCCTTATAAGATCTAAAAGCGATACGCGACACTATGTACGCAAGGTTGATAATTTTGACGACATGGTATCAGAAATATAGTTTGCCAGTAAGAAATCGATTGTGATAAACTCATTTGTATGAATTCTAAATGTTCGTATTTCCTTTCCTTGTATTCCCTTTCGTAACCTAACTTAAAAACTTGCTTTAACCGCATTAAAATGCATCTATGCATGTTTTCATTAAAATTGTCATATACAGTTGGGAAATCTTGCAGCACTATAGTTTTCAGTTATATGTTCAATAGACCTATTTGCCGATAGCGACACCATTATGAATTTACCGAAGACGTAATGCATTGTGATTAATCCGGTGGAGTAAACAATGCATTGTGGGTAATCTGGTGGACCGTACTAAAACAGGAAACTTTTACAATTTACTACCCTATCGTATTCCAAAAAATCATAAAAAATCACTAAAACATCTTTAGATTAACGGAAGCAGCCATCTGTACGTGTTCTTCAAATTATGTGTTCGGTAAATATTTGAAATATTCCTACAGAAGTGTCC
>JAUCNQ010003794.1:0-14197 GCA_032352715.1 Bougainvillia muscus | reverse complement strand
GCAAATTCTTCAAGATCGTAATATTTTGAAGCAATATTGTGACGCATTTCTGCATCGTCGCTATCATCCAAAATCACGTTCATGGCATTACAATCAGAAAAGAACTTTTCATCAGATTTGGTGTTTAAATACAAGTGTTTATCGCCCTGGAGTTTTAATCCAGATGTTTAAAGGTTACATGATGAAACCTAATGAACGACAACTTTTCAATCGACTCAAAAATCCGCTTTATAAGTTCGCTCAACTCTCTAAAGACTGGGGGGGCTTTTCTGTCCGCTCTGTTTTCAAACAACCGTGAATAATTTCAAATAAATGAACTTTTCTCAACTTTTAATCTAATTTCAGGTTCTTAATTTTTATTTGAAATCAAGAAATTGTAAAAACTGGTCATTGTATCTGTTAACCAAGTAATTTGGCCAAGTTTGACACTTTACAGACAAGAATTGCAATTCCACCGGGCGTTTATTCATTAACAATAGCTATTTCGTAGCTCTAATTTTGATTGTAATTTGCAGACCGGAATATTATAGCATAGCTTTTTTAGCTAATGATCAACGCATAAACCCTCCTAACTAACTGATAAATATATTTCCAAATATGGTAAAAATTTAACATCTCTTTTGCTAATGTGTGTTGCAGTCGTTTATTCAGAATAAAGATGAGCCATTTGAGAATAATGATTCCTACAAAAATCCATCCAAATTCAACACTCCTTAGTGGGTGTTATGACGTCACAATGGGCGTGGAAGTGTTTTTTGGAAAAAAATGGTACCAGTCTGTAGGTATAAGTGTGTTCTACAGCCTGTGAAAATTTGGAGACATTTCAACCAGTAGTTTAGAATATCTAAAGGGGGGAGCCCCCCAGTCTTTAACAGACCCCAAAAAGCCCAGTCTTTATAGGGTTAATTCGTATCAGCTTTCATACAGAAGGAGTGTCTTTGTGCGTTCTTTTTTGTAGGGTTAACCCTTATATGCCTGGTGTACATCAAATGGTCATACACACTTAAATAATCCTGATGCATTTTGCTTCAGGATTGTTTAAGCGTGTGTGACCATTTTGTTCCCATCAGGTATTAAAGGGTTTAATGTTTATAGCATAAAAACAACAGAACTTTATTGAGAAAGTGGTGTCTTGCATTCTAATAAAGAGTTTTTACATGTTTTACATTATAAAGATTATTCGTTGGTTATTACTATTTGTGTCCATAATAAATGCCCATGATCAAAGAAGGGTCTCTTACGTAAACTATCAGGTCTCTGTTAATGTAGACTTTATTTTTTTATAAAAAATGTTTCTAGTTTTTCAATTTGTGAAGGAACTTATTCATAAGTAGAAACCAGGTTTTATACATGGGTGTCTTGAGCAATTATGTTTTCATTGGTAATCGTCACGAAAATAATTTTAGCACTTTGTCAATGCTTTAACATATTATTCAAACAATGGATACAAAATAGTCCAGGTAAATTTGGCCATTTTGTCAAGTTTTGACGGAAAAATTCTTAGCATGATCTTTGAAAAGATTCGTACCTAGAGCATCAGAATTGGGATGGTTTTTAGTCTGGGAAGGTGGCATTGCCGAGAAATCGATGAAAACCCGGGTTTTTTATTCATTACTTAGTGTGATTTGACCTACAGCCAAAAAATGTCAAAAATTAACTTAATTTTCAGGTGAAACCATATAGTTCATAAGAAAGCTCTTGAAAAACTATATAGAAGACTATTCAGCAACTAATGCTCTAACTTTAAATCTTTTAGAGATATTTTGTGTTGAAGTTATAGATTTTAAAGTATGTGTGACTATATTGGGACATGATGAATTAAAGGGTTAATTCACACATTTATATAACTGCATATACAATGAAAGTATACAATGTTACTAATGGATTCGAAAGACACTATGTATCACGCAGGTTAGTATATTTCCCTCTATGTAGGAGTACATTATGAGTTTATTTTAGACCTAATGAACTGTATATTAAACTTAAAATACAGCGCAACAGTATTTTGAGAGAATGACAACCATCAGTACTTAATGGTCATCCATTATAGACCATCTATTTGTGATACCTCGCCTACCTAGTAAATAGTCGCTTGGTGGAAGCCACAATAACAATCCCGCATATTCTGTACTTGTTCCCGGAGGAACGACGAAAAGAAGGACCGTCGAGAAGGATCGAAGAGAAAGAAAAATGCTTCAGGATTGTTTAAGTGTGTACGTCCATTTACTAGTTACTAGGCGATAAAGAGTTAGAATTATTACCATGCTCAGATTTCACTTGTTTGTATTTTTCTTAGCATTACTTAATGGGTTTAGTTTTAACATGTTCCAGAATCTCCAATTTCATAATCCAGCCCTCGAAAAAAACATTAAAAAATCAGCACAGTGAACGTTTTCCCCACTTTGTGTACAAATATGTGGTTTGTATAAATATTTTAAAAACAGGATAACGCCGTCAGAAATTAATATTAGGGAGCTTAAGCACAGTCTAATCTACGACGGCAACGTGATATTTACCTTTGTGTATATAGGCTACTTGCATTCCATCCTGCAGGATGGAACGCAAGTAGCCTATATACACAAAGGTAAATATTACGTTGCCGTCGTAGATTAGACTGTGCTTAAGCTCCCTAATATATCATACGATATGGCAGTGAAAATTCCTGGGCAAGTTTTAAATAAAAAACCAGACCAGGCAAGAGACGAGCCCAAAATAGATTAAGTAGGTGTTTTGAAAATAATTGAAAGCATTTCGTAAATGATGGAGAGCTTCTCTAAAGGATTGGAATAATTCATTTATAATCTCCCAAGCATTACGATATTGCCCGACTTAATTATACAGATTATTGAAGTTGGGTCAGAAAGTCCTGAAAGAAAACTCTGTCTTTTAAAAACATAATACCCTTTCTCAATCATCTATCTGATATTTGTCTTTTCTTTATTACTATAAATTAATACTAAGTGAAAGATCGCATAATCCAATTGAACAATCTGCAGCTGTCCTTGGGAAAATCAAGCGTAAATGAGATAAACACGTCATATGATACTCTTAATACACAATGCAAACTCTTGTGTTATGTAGAACTATTTTGAAACGAACTCATTTCTGATTAAGTCCCAGTTGTGTAACTTTCAAATAAAATCGCCATAAATACTACTACGCCATGCAAATAGTCTCACATACTTGAGCAATATGGTAGCAAAGTGGTGTAGGATTGCTGAATTTTGTGGAAGCTGCTAAAGACTGAAGATTAAAAAAGCAAATCAGTAGATAATGACATAAAGCTCTTAGCTACACCTCTTTTATATAAGAAACACAAGATTGGACTGAAGGTTGGATGTTTGTTAACAATTTAGCTTTTTCAGCCTGCAATGTTTCTTAGAAGTTTCTTAGCTACTTTTGGGGAATTCTGTGCAGGAAACGTAAGGTAACAGTAGGATTTGGGATCTGACGAAGCCCCAACTGGAAATAGTCTGCAAAAATAGGTCTCATCGTACTACTAGGTCCTACTACCCCATGCAGAATAAGGGTTATCCCACAAACTTTGATAAAAGCATTAAAAGAGCCTGGACATATTTCTTATATGTTTCTTAGGTTTTGAGGATTTTGAGACTCGCGTTTCTTATAAAAAAAACGTTTTTTTATCGTTTTAAGACTGTATCTAGTAATTTAATTTGTTGATATTTCATCATGTAAGTTTAATAGCAATTGAACATAATGGAAATAAAATATCATATGCGGTCAACTTGCGGTCAACTTGTATGCGGTCAACTTGCTTCGAATTACAGATGAATTTATTGTAAGGTGAATGTTGAAAACAACAATAAACCAGTAAAACAACAAGTATCAGGAGGGTTTAAAAAGGATAGTGCAACATAACATTTTACATTGTCAAACAAGTCATGCAAGGATCCCAATAATTATGTAAGTACTTAGAACTGATTTTAGCATCATTAATGATGTTTAAAAGGCGTATGGGGTTATTTTAGACACAAAAAAAAAAACATTATTCAGTGTCTTTGCATTGATTAAACAACACAACTTATACTTTCTTCGACAAACAGACATCTAGAATTTAAAAAATCTCTGCGATTGAGCTTTGCTTTTTGTCGTTGATTCTCTTTATCTCGCGATGATTTGGGTAGAGAACAGAATGTCGAAACTGTCAGGGATAACTAATATTATGAATAATAAATCTTTAAAATAAAAAGATCGATATCGATATGTTTTTGACAGGTGTCCGCTAATTGGAGAGAAGAAATAGAAAGAAAGCTCCTTTCGTGAAAAAAATAATGTCGGCTAACTGGAATGTCCGCTAATTACTTGTCCGCCTTTTAGAAAGTTTCCTGTGAGAATTTGACCCAGGCTTTGCCAGTGTAAAGGAAATTGTCCGCTAATCAGGTGTCCGCCTATTAGAGTATCCTTTAATTGGAGAGTGCACTGTATATCTATTCTAGTTATATAGTCCACATATAATATTGTATGAAAATTCGTATCAATTTTCGTTCGGGAGAAATGTCTTTGTGCATGCTTAATATGCGCATAGACACTTAATATGCGCATAGACACTGTGATGAAAATGGTACGATTTACGATACGAATTTTGTGGTTGACCCCCTTACCAGATACACCGTCACTTATAACATATAGTTTCTAGTTTCTTCACCTGAATAAAGTGTACCACGCACAGCATACATTAAAACTGCTTAGAATAGATGCAATTATCTGAACTTAACTCGTTTTAGAAACAGACTTTGAACATACTTTAACCCTTTAATGTCTGGTGGTAACAAAATGGTCGCACACGCTTTAACAATCCTGAAGCAAAGTGCTTCATGATTAAGTGTGTATACCATTTAATAGACATTAGATATTAAAGGGCTAAGTAGTAACAGCAATAACGTTGAAGCTTAACTTAATTCTTAATAGCTTGGATATATGATAATAAGCCGCTAAAGGGCAATCACCATATATTAAGCTATTATGACATCGCAAGACGCTCCATCGTAATGGCCTGACTAAAGCTGACTCTCCATTGCATTGGTCAAAGAGAGTCACAGGCGGCATTTTTTTGAAAAATTATTTTAGATTACTTCCGTTCCATTCCTCAATAAACATTTTAAGCTACATCTGATCTCAAGACCCTCATACAGCCTTAGACAGAACCTAGGTCAATTGTTACCCATATTCTAAAGGAGCGTCCGCAAAATTCATATCGCAAATCGTACCATTCTCATCACATGAAAGGTATTTATACATATTAAGTACACTTAGTACAAAGACACTTCTTCTGAATGAAAATTGATAAATACATCCATTTCTTTTTTAGTACAAATGACACTCGTCAATCCATCATCAGAGAAGACTCCTCTCCTGGAGAATATCAATCCAAAAAACACAAATGAACCTACCGATAAACACAACATTATTTACTTCTTATTCATGTTGCAAGGACTTGGCATGGTTTTACCATGGAACATTTTTATCACTGCAAATGAATACTTTAAAAACAAATTTCAAAATGATGAAAACTCTTTAGAGACATTTGAAAATGCATTCTCCGTCGGTTCACAAGTACCGACCACGATATTTATCTTTATCAACTTGTACCTAACAGGACGAGTATCAAGAGGTTTACGTATAATTACTAGTCTGGTAATTGCCACTGTGTGTTTTGTGATAACAACACTGCTTGTTAATGTCAATACTGAAACATGGACGAAGAAATTCTTTTTACTGACAATTCTGACAATTGTTTTGATCAACGCCTGCAGTGGAATCTACCAAGGAACCATTTTGGGCATTGCTGGAGCCGTTGGAGGTCGCTATATACAAGGAACTATGGTTGGTTTAGCATTGGGTGGAGTTACTGCATCAATAGCTAGCTTTATATCTTTAGCTGCAAGTTCAGACGTCTATAGTAGTGCTGTTGGCTACTTTAGTATGGCATCTCTTGTATTAGTTGTGTGTAGCTTTGCATATATTGCACTGATGCGGTCATGTTTTGTCAAATATTATTTAGAAGGCCCGAATAAAAACGAACAAAAAGAAGACAGACCATGTGAAAGTTATTTGACTACAAGTGAAGACAGTAGATCTCAAATTAGTTACTGGTCAACTAAAACACAACATTCAGCAAAAAGTGTTTGGCAAGTGTTCAAACAAATCTATCCCCTTGCTTTATCAGCCTGTATTACATTTACGATTCAGTTGACGCTGATGCCAGCCGTTATTAGTGGTATCAAATCCACAAGCAAGTCCTCTTCAAAATGGAACACACAATTCTTTTCAACTCTAGTGTGTTTTCTGCTATTTAACACTGGAGATATGATAGGTCGTATTGTGGCCGGAATGATCCAAATTGTTGGAAGCAAAGGTTGCAAATTACCCATTCTCTGTTTGCTACGCATTGTATTCATTCCTTTGTTTATGTTTTGCAACTACCAACCAAGACATCACTCGCAAGTGTATTTCACACATGACGTTTTACCTATCATTTTCACAAGTCTGTTTGGTTTTACAAATGGCTATTTAGGAACGTTGTGTATGATGTACGGACCACAATTAGTAGATAAACCATATATGGAAACTGCTGGTGTAATTATGCAGCTTTTCCTTTGTATTGGACTGGCCCTGGGATCTGGACTGTCATATCCAATGGTCAGTCTTATTTAAGCCCTTCTATTAAATAAAGCAACAGTCTTATCGGGGCATTTTTATTTAGTATACTGTAGGTCTTTTAAAAGGAACAATCTTAAAAATTCGCTTTAATTCTTTTCACTAATCGTTTCATTTTAATCTCAGATGAAGTGGCATTGTATATACGTATGCACAAAGATATTCTTCCAACTGAAAATTGATAAGAATGAAGTCAATTTATAAAGCAAAGTTTCTAGATTGTGAAGAAAGCATTTTGGTCAGTTTTCCAAAAAAGATACGCTAAGTGGTCAAAATATTTCATTTGCATTGTTTCACAATAACAACTGAAAAGTTTACAGATATTTGTTGACATTACTTACTGGAAACTACAATCACCGTAGGCGCGCTATCTCGAACTAATCCTTCGGTCCCTTCGCCATTATTTACTCAGTGCACGCACTCGATATCTCGAACTTATCGTTATCTCGAATATTTTCCCCGGTCCCTTGTAGGTTCGAGATAGCGGGAGTTGACTGTATTGGGTTTCAGATTGATTTTACTTTGATAGCAGGTGATAAAAACTTTTTTAGAGTAAAGGGTTTCGCCCAAAAATATGTTCACAAATTCGTTTTACTCCTATCAATTTTAAGTTTCTTCTTTGTGCATGCTTTGTACACATTTCGTCTGAGATGAAAATGAAACGATTTATTTATAAAACGTAATTTTGAGACGAAACGAAATCTATACTGATTCTTATAACTGATTACTTACTAAAAACGCAAAAACGGACAGTTCCATAATCTTAAAAATGAAAATAACCTTTCTGAAGGAATATGTTTGATTTTTAAAACATTATTTTCATATATTTATATTGATTTACATGTACATTTTAAATAGATTTTATCTATCTATCTATCTGTCTATATTATGGTCTCTACCTTCACCAGGTAAAACAAACTACCTTCATCAGGCAAAACATTACATCTAAGATACGGCATTAATAATTAACTCATTCAGTGTCGAAAATGTAAGTGATAACGGATCATTGTCAGTAGCAGAAATCACAATCACAGCCGCTTGCAGCACTGAATGAATTCAGGTTGATTTAGAGTTCCTCTCAAAAATTCGCTTTAATTCGTTTTATAAATCGGTGTCATTATGCATACAAAACATGCACAAAGACAAAACATTTTCGAAAGTTATGAGTAATATCTGTTTGCTACAGGAAAATAAAATAAAAGGATAAACAGAGTATCGAATATTAGAATCATTCTTATTAGACAATTTCTGTAAGAAACAGGGTTTGGTAATAGTGTTAGTCATATTTCATGTTTGTCTTCACCAGTTTTAGCTTAATACAACAGAGGTAATACCACTCTATTAGGGAGTTTACGCACAGTCTAACCCACGACGACATCGAAGATTTCACCTTTTGAGCAGATAGGTTACATGCATTATATCCTTCAGGGGTAGCCTATATGAAAAGGGTGAATGTCTATAGGCCAACCACATATACTTTGACGAGTAGAGTTCAGTAGGAAAATTGTAGGGATATAAACTTACATTAGATTTCTTGTCTACTTTTTTATGTGTAATGACTTTCTTTGTTGTGGTAAGGTTTTTACTGATATCCATTTCAACAACATTCGTTTTTTCTTTAATATTTATTGGCAGATAAGATTTTTGTTCCTTTAATTTTTTTACAATATTTGGATGAGAATATTTATGAAGAAATGTTGAAGGAGATTTTAAACACCCTAAAAAAGAAAAATTATAATTAGGGACCGTTTTCGTAAGAAAATTCGTATTTAATATCATACAGAAGAAGTGTCTTTGTGCATACTTAGTATGCACAAAGACACTTTTTCTGTGATGAAAATGGTACGGTTTGCGATACGAGTGTTGTATGTTGAGGGTCCCTCGAAGATTTTTATAACACAAAACTTAATAATAATGAAAATCATTTAACTTTGACTTCAACAGCGGAGAAGAGAAGTTGGTGCATATTTATCAGTTAAAAATATTTCTAATCAGATGATTTGGGAAATGAATTTTTGGGATGGGTTAAAGAATTTCATTTCAAACTACATCTTTAATCGTAATACTTTGGTAGCTATGTCCTTATGTTTCCTTTCAAAATGTCGTTTCAGAAATCGTTTCATTTTTATCTCAGATGAAGTGTGGGTATGCAGACAAAATATGCAAAAATATACTTCTCCTGAATGAATATTACTAGAAATGAAACGAATTTGTTAAGAGAATGTTTTAGACAGCGAGCTTCAATAACCCTATTACTACTAGAACGGGGGGGGGGGGGGTCCGCGCCATGGTTTACCCCCTATACCTTCTGTTGTGTTTACGTTTTCGATATGATATTTCGTCACTTTTAAAATTTTAAACTATTCTACGTCATCTGTAAAAATTACAGCCTTATATCATCGTGGTTTTCAAATTACTGGCTTTTGTTTGAAACCACCTCTGAATTTACAGCACTATTCCCTCTGAAATTTCTGAACATTGCAATTGAAGTATTTCGTTCATTATTTAAGATTAAGAGCTGAAACTTTGCACATGAACGTATTTTATTCTAAAGTTATTAAGGCCCCTCTCGGTAGTTAAGAGTGTAAAAAAGCCCGGTATTAATAGGGTTAAGTACGCTTTTGAAGAGAAACAGCTATCAAGTATCCATCACCTACAACATAAAGTGACGTTAGTGGTTCAAATACTCTCTCACGGTAAGTTAAGCCGAAAATCTCTCTGTTATGTTTGTTTTCACAGGAAGAGGAAGAGGACGCATAACTTCGCTCACCTTTTTTCACTCGCATTGAATTAATCATGCAACCCTTACTTTCCAAAGTGACATCAGAATCACGACCTTTCTTGACATTTACAGGTGAACTTCTTACAATTTCTTTACACTGTGAAGGTGATACTAGTATAATAGAGGAAAGTTTATTTATATTTGAACTTATATTCTTCTTGTATGAGACCTTCGGAGATTTCGAAATGTCTTTGAAATTATTCACATTAATTCTAGATTGGACTATAGTTGATGGGGTGGAATTACGACTTTCCAGTACAGTTACAGTTTCTTTGTCGGTAGATTTCCTAAATGAAACAAAATAACAAAAATTATATCAATCAGTTGAACATACATATTTCATGGCGTACGCAATGAAAATAGTGATCGCTTAAAACGATCAGATGCAACAATAAACTGTAGCACTTAAAGGGGAATGATTTACGGATTCACTGAGTAAGGAATCGCCAAAACTGAGGATGTAACCAAACTTGCTGAGACTAATCAGGTAAAATTGGTATTATGTTGGCTAATTGAAGGTCATTAAACAAGGTGGATCGATAATCAAAATGATCAGAGCAATGCACAGGTGATTGGTTGTCAGTATCCTGAAATTTATGCTCCCATAGGTGACTGAAACCAACCTTGATCCGTGTAAGGAAATTAACACTGCTAAGGTGATAAACTTTAAATAAGGGTGGAGGCGATGGTCAAAGTAAGGAAATGAGGGCCAATCCACTTTTAATACGATTCGGTTATACACACTACTAGTATTGACAAAATTATGAGAATTTTCCAAAAATAAAATAAAAACTGTCCAAAGATGGTTTTCTTCCAGCCTGCTGATCAGCTTGCATGACAACTTGAGACGTAGAAATTGAGTTTGGGTTGTGACACACTGATGGTATCTGCAACCGAGCCTTGGCGGGTCCTATTTAAAAAAACTTTATTTTAAACCACAATTTAGCTATTAGCGCCAAAACTGACACTAGGCAAAATCCCTTTTACTTCAAAATCATGATTTGTATAAATTTTACTTTCATTCTTTTATCCGTTTCAATTTGGTAGAGCAATTCCATAAAAAGCCAGAAGAAAAAAAAACTTAAATGAAGGGGATTGTCCACAAACTTTGCATGGAAATAAGTATCAATTTTCATACAGAAAATTGTGCATACAAAAACACTTCTTCTGTGAAGAAAATTATTGTCCACAATCTAAGAATAAAACACGATTCAGACTGTTAAAATAGAAAGAACTAGCTTACATATTGATTTTCAGCGGAACAACTTTTTTACTGTCCAAACCAACAGTACTCTTTGCAGAGCTTCTTAGAAATTTCATTAACCATTCTTTAACTCCACTCAGAGATTTATGTTCTGATAAAGGCAGGCGAGACCAAGGATTCTTTTGATAGAAGTCTAATATTGCAACAGCCATCCCTTTACCAACCTTTTAGAATAAAGAAATGTATCTGTTTAAGACGTGATTTCAGTACAAATAGTAGCACTTTTAGATAGTCCTTCAGCGCTAAGAGAATGTCTTTTATGGGTTCGATATTTTGACAATGCCCCCTTTTAATTCAAGCACCCTTTTTATGTACTGTAAAGTAGCATAAGTGAATGTGTGATGCTCTATAAGGTAACCTGATAGCATAGTATAATGCTGAATTCTATAGTTCTAAGTTGTTAATTGCAAAATTAGATTTTCAACCATGAAGTATTTCCTGTTACCACATAGGTCATTTGATGTTGTGTTGGGGGCCATCCACAAAGTTTTGTTTTGTTTTCCACATAGTCAATTTTCATTTAGTAAAGTGTCATTGTATGTGCATGCTAAGAACGCTCAAAGACACTTGAAAATGGTACTTGATTTGGGATATGAATTTCGTGGACAGTCCCTTAAAGCATGAAGAAACAATACTGATACATATGCAATTAAATCAATAATTAAACTATACATTATACCTGTTTGACCATTTATCAATAAGTAGGTAAAACATTTTAAAAGAATATTACACAAATAGGAATTATCCTTGTTAACTGAATAAACAGGGCCTAACCTACAACAGGAGGACAGTTTCTGATCAGTTGATTAAGAGCAATGTTTATATAAATGAACTCTAAAACTGCTGAAGTATCTTTGAAAAGTAGGTATTATTTTCCACCATTTTAATTCAAGGCACAATGTCCAATTAACAGACCCTGGATTAGCGCTTGTTATGATGTAAAATTGTTCTGTAGTGGGAATGAGAACTTCTACCTCTTCATAATGTTCCTGTGTGTATTTGGGTGGAAATCCAGGTAATGGTGGTGGTGTAGCTCGGCCATCATCACATGTTGCTGTTGCAATAGGATTTGTTGATCGACCAGAGTTATAGTTACATTCCAAAGTGTAACTAAAGATCAGTATAGAAAATATTAAAACCTACATCTGTCTTGGGAATAGTTGTGTAACAACTCGTTCCTGATCGCTATGTGTTCATCGAAGGAGATTTTTTTGCATACAATGTATTCATGAGAACAAATATCTCTAAGTAATGACTAAAACTTTGAAGTTTGACTGAGTTTCATTTTTTGAAAGTCTTAGACAAAAAACAAAAGAAATTAACATGGTTTCAATGCTTCAACTACTGTGAATTATGTTTTAAATAGTTTCAAATGCTTTAATTGAGGTATACATAATTTTAGAAAATGATAATCATAATTTGATTTAAAAGGTAAGTAGTAAGGGAGCGTCCACAAAATTCGTATCGAGATTCGTATCAATTTTCATCCAAATTCACAAAAACACTTCTTCTGTGATGAAAATTTTTTTGCGGACGGTCTCTAAATGCCTTTAGTTTAGGGTTCTTCACAAAAATGTGCTTTGTAAATTCATTTCTTACCTTCATTCTGAATATGCACAATGACACTTTAATATCTGAGATGAAAATGAAAAGAATTTTCAAAGAAAATATTGAGAAAAAACCTAAGCTCATATTTACCTGTGAACAATCCCTAAACTTTTAAACATTGCTACTCTTCCTGAACCTTCTTTTGAAAGTCCATCTCTTCTATCCTTGTGATACATATTCTTCTCACTGAAGTTACAAGCATGGAAATCAAAGTGAGATGAATTGACAGAGATTAATTTCGGAAATAACATACATTCAATCAAGTGTTTTTCATTTTGGAAATAATTGCCATACATAAAACAACCACGTTTAGAAGCATGTCCATGTAAATCTACATACATAGCTATGCTACCATCTCGTGGTAAAAAGTTTGTTCCAGTATTTTTCTCCAAATTGTTAGTCAGAGTACTGTCTTCAGATGTTTGTGAAATCGAATAAAAAGATGATGTTTTCGACGATGCACAGTTGCTTGTCCTAGACAATCTTTCTGATAATAGGGTTTTACTTGACAATCTTTTATTTTTCAGAGATACTGAAGAAATGTTAGGATCAGTTTTACTTTTTCTAAGAATTTTAGAACGTTTCCTAGAAAACCTATCTTTTGATCTTGTAGAAGATAGTTCTGGATTAGACTTTGATGTTGCGATCATACATGGTTCACTTTTAGTTCTACTTAATCCTTCAAAATGACGTTCTTGAAGATGTTTCGAGTAGCTTGAAAAATGATGATAAATCATAATTTCTTTAACCGCATAAATGGAAGGATGACTAATACGGTCAGGATTAAGATATACACGATTTAAATTCACACCAAAAGCATCTGTACGGTAATGACCACGCCTTACTCCATCAGGATTCAACATAGGTATCATTTTGAACACAAACATATCACGTAAAACAGCTGCCCTGGGGTCATCTTCACGTAAAATAAACTTTAAGAATCCATTAAAAACAAATGCAGCTGGAGTTTCACCAGGATGTACACGACTCGTTAGGAAGAAAAACTAAAAACAAAAATAAAAGATGCGTATAAAATTCAGATTATTTTTTTTTCGATCGAGGATCTATGTAACAAAAACGATCTATAAAATAAATATTATACAATAATGCAATGATGATGCTTAATTATAAGAGTAGCAAGATGGAAAATACTCTTCTGGAGTCAGACGGATTTAACAAAAAACAATTTAAAAAAGTAAACAAAAAGAAAGTTCACCTTCTTGTTTCTGAACTTCAGAGCTCTCTTTTTCTTTTTATCAGGGAAAAGATGCGGTAATGTTTCTTCATGTTTTTCTTGGATATGCGCTTTTGAAGATATTGTAAGAAGATCAACATTCAATCCATCATTAGAAAGACATAAAATATCTCGGTGAAGGTATATGTCTGAAAATAAACATCAGTCAAGTCAGACTGGCTTTTTGGTATTCTAAGGAACCGCCTACAAAATTTGTAACGCAAATCGTACTATTTTCTTCACAGAAGAAGCTTCTTTGTGCATACAAACAAAGTATGCACAAAGACAATCCTGGAGAAAACTGATGCAAATTTCCATACGAATTTTATGGACGGTTAGTAACATTGTGTTATTCTAACATTATTTCGTGTGGAAGGGGAACAGACTCAGCGTAGTTACGGACAGTACCACAAATTTCTGTTTTTCGTTCGTTTTAACCGCGGGTAAATTGCGTTTTTCGATCCTGGTGAAGTTACATCGCAGGTTTTGTTTTTTTCGCAAAGGTCTAGCGTAGAATAGGACATCTGATAAAAAAATTCTCATTATTGGCGAAAAATTTAGGCAAAATAGGCCTTAAAGTTTTGAAAAATCGGGAAAATCGGGATAACTTTAGTTCCACCGCATGCACCTA
>JAUCNQ010003683.1:0-14201 GCA_032352715.1 Bougainvillia muscus | reverse complement strand
AGAACCAATACATTTCATAACAGAAACTTGGCACAAATGTTCATCATCAAATTAGGAGTCACGAGACGTAAAAAAAATTATGATGACGTCATCATGTCGCCGATGACGACATAAAGATGTAGTAAATTGTGTAAAATCACTATGTTTAAATTCCGACCAAAAAATTTAGAAACAAAGGTTATTATTCTGTTCAAAACACTGTAATGACCATGTCGTAAGATAGAGTTATTAATTTTATATGTTTTAGGCACTTTAACATACGTTAAACCGGATTTCTGGAGAGGGAAATGCTTTCTGGAAATTTTCCGGCAAAACTTCCGTTTTTCCAGAAGATTTTGCGGAAATGGAAAAAATTCCGAACTCAAAATCAAGGTTAGGTAAACAGATGCTCATGTGCACAGTTTCAAGCCTATATCATAAATATTGAACGAAATACAGCCATTACCAGGTTAAGAAATTTCAGAGGAAGTAGTGCAGTAAAAAGTGAGGTGGTTTGAAACAATAGCCAGTAATTTCTTAACCACTGATGTTATAAGAATGAAATTTTCTGAGATACCGTAACATAGGCATATGTTGAATATGGTTAGGTAACACATCGGAATCATTACAATAACAGAAGTTACAGGAGGTCAAACATGACAGGGGCCATTATGGCCTCCCCCAGGCTTCATAGGGTTAAAACAGTTGGTATAACGCCAGCATAACCGAGAGTAATTTGAAACTTTCTCAGTAATTTAAAGAGAGTGCAATGAGCACCATGCAAATCGGCGAGTTTGCTTTACATATAAGATCAGACCTGTTTAGATAGCACCTTTTCACTTTAGAAGGAGCTAGTAAAATACTAATGGGTGATAATTCCCCTTTACATATATTTATTTTCCTTTACAGGTTTCACACATCGGCCAAAAGAATTTCGCGAGGAAACATATCCTATCCATGCAGGTATCGAAACACGATGTTAGAAGAAAACAAATATTCATGGCATCTAATTTAAGAATTTTTGTGAATGTAAATTTGTACATTTTCTCAAGCTGAACATGGGAAAAAGGAAAAGTAATATCTCAAGAATGCTGAAAAATTCCTTGATGCGTTTTCAATCTATCAATAATTTTGATAAAATTTGCCCATTAACCAGCCTCTTCTTTCAGCAATGTTAAGATTTCTAGTAATGTTAACGAAATATTTGTTAAATTCACTTGCCATTTGAGAATCGTCAGATATTGTTTTACTATCCTATTATAAAAATACATTGGGAGGTGAAAAGAGGCATTTTTGATAACTTAGTTATGAAAGTCCAGTTATGTACCTTTCAGAAATTCAAATCAGTTTCAACAAAGGAATACCCAACTTTTCGAAATTTTCGTTCCTAAAATTGCTAACTTAAGCAAAATACATTTTAGTCACATCCTCAAGCTTTTACTTGTGTTTGTGAAACGTTTGTGCTAAGTTTTAGGTTATATGGAGCTATAGATCAAACTTTAGTTAGGGAGGCCTTTTTCAAAATAACCCTAATTTTCAAAAAAACGTCCCGAAAAGTATGAAAGTTGCATACATTACTTTATAAAATTGCAGACAGCACCAAAATGCTAATTGCTTACATCATGTATTTTAGATTTGTGAATAGGCAATTTGTGCTAGTTTCAGGTTATAAGGACCCACGCAAAAAAGTTAGATAGGGTGGGAGCCGCTTTATAAGTTAGCGATGCTTTATCGTCAACTTTGCAGCAGCAATTTAATTATGAGAAAACCTAAGCACATTCTACAGAAAGATACATTTTGTGTACTGATATAGCAAAGTCTGGCTGATATCCCCTTTTCTTCCATTACGTCATATAAAATTTGTCCACACTCAAATCTTGCTTTTGTCTTTGGCAACAATTGCGCAAAGTTTCAAGTCTCTAGCATTTACCTTTCAGGAAAAAAGTAAGAGAGGCCATAATGTCCCCTGGGATCTTCACAGACAGAATACGTTGGGTTTTTTTCGTTTGTCGTATGTACGGGGGGAGGGGGGAGAGAGAGGGATGCAGATTCCGCCCATCCCTCATAATTTCAGTTCTGCTAGTCCTATTGCCATAAATCCTAGCATGATTCTAGTCCAACATATTCTTAATAGGTTGAAGAAGAACAAAATTACGAAAAAGGCTCATTTTTGGTGACGTCATCAGAATTACGTCAAATATCACTAATTATGAAAATCGGCAAATTAAAGTTTTTGAGAAGTCACGTGACAAAAATCTTATAACTCAAAACCACGTTTACCAATTACCGTGAAATATTCTGGAAACGTGTATATACATAAAAACTAAATGTTCCTAAGAATTGGCATGACTATGGTAGCGAAACGTAACCCTATTAAGACTGTTTTTTTTTACAAGCTGAAAGACTGGGGTGTGGGGGCCATTATGGCACCCCCCTATGAAAATCATGATCCACTATTGCTAAACTAATGAAACTTTGCACATATGTTACCAAGCATACGAAGAAAATATGTGCGTGGTCAAATTCGACATGACGTTATTTTTAGGCTAATGACGTCATAATTAGCCTCTAATATCGTAAAGATAAGTGTCCAAAAAAACGTGCAAAAGCGATTTTGACAAAAAAGATGCAGGAACAACGGATTTTTCGCCGTCAGAATTGGCTCCGGAAGATTTTCCGACACTTTTGGAAATATTTCTCATGATAATTAACAATTGTGCAAAGTTTCATCCCAAAATGACTTGTACCTACGAAAATACAGGCTTCACAATATTTCAGTATTTTCAATGGGAAATATGAGAAATTTGATAGGTGGTTCTGACCAATGATCTATAACTTTTGAAGGAGGCATCATGAACATCTGAAAGTTTCTCAGAATAAGCAAAATAGATTTATACTAAAAGATTTTCAAGATATTTCATTTATTATTCCAAAACTTATTAAAATAAACAGAGGGGGGAGGGGGCATAATGCTTAATAGATAGATTAAGATTAATTATAAAAAAATCGGAAAAGAAAAGGGGTTAAAATATACATCCACTTTATTCATTCTATATCTAACAAAAAAATTATAGTATCAATCTATGACAATTTCATATATAATCTTGTAAATTGGAAGAAGTCAGGAGATTTTTATTTTAATTTCTTTCTTCTGTACAAAGAATGTTCAAAGCAAAACTAGATAAATTCTCAATTTGCAATTTGTAATTTTGAAGGTTCTCTTCTGGTGTCATATGAACGGTAACTACTGATTTTGAAAACTTTAATTGAGAACATGTTAAAAACAATTATTTAGTTAGTTACAGAGTTTGGAATACACCTTAATCGTATTATTAGTACTCCTAGGGTGGAAACGGCGTGACTTTTAAGTTCACACTAGTTACACTCTGCGCGTGTCTCAAGCCATGTTGATAGATAACATAAACAGTTACAAAAAATATAATAACATTTACCAATCACATAATACATTACTAGTATTCATGCAAATCTACTACCAACAAAGACTAGTATTCAAGTTTTAATCAATCAACACTACGAAATTACAGTTCCAGCTTTTCATACTTTCAAGCGCATAAAATCCACAGAACAGTGAATAGTACAATTCTAATGATAAAATCAAAATAGAACGAATCTTTTCATGCAAGAATACAAACTTATCAGGCACAAAGCACCACTATCACACCCCATACAAACTTGTGGGGCGCTACCAACCACTGCTTTCAATATTTGCTTTTTCATGTAACTAACAAGGTATACCAATCAATAAAATGAAAAAGAAAAAAATTAAAAACTAAAAATTAAAAAAATTAAAATTGTCAACATTTCAGTGACACAGAAGCAGTTCAGTTTCGAATTCTGTTGCTAGACTGGGTATGTTTTAGAGACTAAGCGGACTCACCTACGGAAGAGGCCTAAACAATGGTCATCACTAGCAACTCTGTTAATCGAAATGCTACAAGAGGCAAAATACGCACTTACACATTCACTCCTCACTCACTCATTCACTTATCTTATCCTCGCAATTCTCTTTATATTTACTTGGTCACCAATTCATTCATTGAATTCAATTCTTTCCAATTCTAAACTGACCAAGAACTTCATGGCTGGCAACCATGTGTTTTCTTCGACAACGACTTACTCTAACTCTCCCTCCCTGTACCTTAGTTAGAAATGCTTCTGAACAGAGATGACATGGATTGACGAAAGCTCGCATTATCAGTAGATGTACGTTCAATACGTAGTAGCACTTCTGCACTTAGTGTACCACAACAGATCTTAGAAGGTATATTGCTGCTTTTGTTAGTTGTTAAAACAATATTAATAGGGAAATCGTGTACCTATTCAGACAACTTAACATTAAAAGCTCTATTATGAAGAAAAATATCAAGTTCAAGAAGAGAAGCATTGGTGTTACCATGCTCTTTCTTGAGTTCAAGTTATGGTTGGTATATTTCCACCAAATGGTTTTCAAACTTGTTTCCATCGTTAATTGCATTAAGATCGTCAGTAAATCTGAATGTGTCTGAAAACTACCTAGCTTTAAATATATCTGTTTCTTGTAAGTTTCAAGAATAGTACAAGAAAGAACAAGAATAGGTTAGCAAAAAATGGTTTCACCTCAAGTGAAATAACATTGGTCAATAAGAAACTTTAAGGCATCATTAACAGAATTCTTATCAAACACAGTACCCAGCTCAGTTGGACTACTGTTTAACTTAACACCTGATTTAGTGACTGTCAAGAATATACGTTGATCACATTGGAAACTAAAATCAATGGGTTCATGCAAAACTGCAATAAGCTTATCATATGCGGTATCAGTGCATAATGTAGAAATCAAACGTTGAATTAGTTGCAGCTCTGTGCTTATTGTTAATCCTATGAATACCATTGTTAACAGGTTCATTGTTCTGAATGACCCAGAATGTTTTCCCTCCATGATAGAAAAAAGTTTTTTGTTGTAATCCTCAATTTGATGGAATAACAGAAGGAGTATAACTCTATCGCGCATTGAGAGTCTAAGTTTACACATAGCCATGTGGTGCGTGGGGCGAAAATTTACCCTCCTACCTATAATCTGCTAGGAAAATGCTATTGAGTTGAAATTTGGCAAATATAATTCTTACAGTAGCAGGAACAAAATGACGAAAGAAAATTCATAAGGGTGGCCATTTGGTGATGACGTCTTCAAAAATTTCAATGTTTTCCAACTCTATAATATCACCAATTTTTAAATTTCTATTACTAGATCTATAACAGATTGTTTTCAATTCTATTTTCTTTCTGTGATTGTAAATACCCAGTACATTAATAATGTATACTTTTATTTTACTTATCTATAATATATGTATTAATAATTAGGCGATTATTGGTGAGGAATGACGTGTCTAAAAAACACATATGTCGGCGTCTCAAAACGCCTCTCTCTCACCAGCCAACCCTACCTCCCCATGGTAATCTGTGGAAACTCCTGCTGGAGGCAAACGGAGCTCTGGCGAAAGGCGAGCAAGTACCACCTAAAATGCACTAGAAAACTGTGAGAAACAGCAATGGTTTAGGTCAATTAACATCTTTAGCTGGCTACTGCGATGATATTCAGGCCTGGCTAGCGATTATCATTATTCAAGAAAATAGGAAGACAACTATCACAACTTATTTAGATAATCACTCACACCGCATCGCTCGTCACGCGGGTCAACAAAGAGCGGGATACTCAGTAGAGTGCCAGGCTGGGATCAAAAAGTCAGCGACTGGACTAGAAAGAGAAAATTTTCTTCTTAACCCTATAAAGTGTAGGGGGGGGGGTGGGGGGGTTGTGGGAGGGCACGATAAGCCCCCTTCCCCCCTATCGGGATTATTTTGAAAACTTCTTTTGAGAATGATACTAGGCTTTGATACTTTGTCACTTTTAATATTCATCCCTTACATTCTCACGAATTCGAATTCCGAATTTCGAAACCACCCCTAAAATTGCTGCCAAATCCTTGTGAAATTGAGTAAAATGTAACTGGTCATATCATTTTATGGGATAACTGGTTTTACTTGGGACAGATGTAGTTTTTATCAAAACATTTCGGATGACATAAAGATTCCCCGATTTCTCGGAAAATTTCCCCGATTTTTCCGTTTTCTTTGCCATATCCTGTAAATTCCACATTTTCCGGTAATATTTCCGGAATGTTCCGAATACTCAGTTTGATATAATCATTGAATTTCGTAAGACACATCAATATTATAGACTCTTCCGAAGATAGAACCTTAAAAACTTAATTCTACTGGATTTTACATGATTTTAAGTGAAACAAACACTTTACGGGGATTTCGACATATTTAAAGAGGTCACTTGCGAAATTATGACGTCATCAAAACATTAATAACGTCAGCAAGTTTATTATAAGGGGAGGTACAATTGTGCTTAGTTTTATGATATTAGGACTCACCGTTTCGGAGTTATGGAGGGGGGGGGGGGGTGCACAATGTGCCTGTCCTGGACAGCCCCTAAAACCCCTAGATCTAATAGGGTTAAGTACAAGAAACCCATATCTGTATCCAGTTTGAAAGTCAACACTCTAAACTCTGAAATAAAAAATGCGTGAAATCCCATCTTGTACTGAGGAACAAGGAGTATAAGCATTATGCACAAGAACATCGCAAATTTCATGAAGATATTGACATTCGTCACCAGAAAATCGGAACAGGCGGGATGCTATTGACATCATCAGCAGAAAAAGTTAGCAACAATTCAAGATTTAAGGGTGGTGTTCTTCTACTAAATCATATGCCTGTCATATGCTGTTATAGTCCCACAAACACTGCCAATGAAGATACTGTTGTGGAATTTTTCCAAGATCTTTCTGCATTAGTTACATCCGTTCCTAAGCGCAACTTGATTTTCATCGGATGTAATTTTGATGCTAAAGTTGGACATAGAGAATCAAACAATAAGTCACTTCATCTTGAAACAAACCGAAACAGTCAGCACTTTCTGGATTTCTCAACTGAGTGTGGATTAATTTACATAAATTTATTGTTCACCAAGAGAAAAAGAAAACTAGGGACCTTCACTTAGGCTGGAAAATGGCAAAATAATGCATCGAATCGTGAACCATACAACTCCTTCGTCACTGTAAACTCTGACCATCGCACAGTTTTAGCTAAGATAAGGCTCCGTCCACGGATGCACAAAAACAGAAACGTGAGGAAGGGAAATTATAACTGGAGCCAATTACTATCGGATGGTAACATCAGAATAGAATATACTGTGGAAGTTCCAAATCGTTTTAATGCACTACAAGCAGTCAACAACAAAGATGATGGTGATTGTGATTCTGATATGTTGTACAACAATATCATAGCTGCCAACAAAAACCGGCTGAACATCACATTCCAAAGAAGGAAAAGAGGAAACATCATGTACCATGAGAGATTGAAAACATTAGATCAAAATAACAAGCAGTGAAAAAAGCACACTATTACAGAAAACGAGAATGAGACAACTATCAGCAGTTCCAAACATGCCAACAGCAATCTGAATGCTACTTACAACAAAGAACTAAATTTATATGTCAGCAGAAAATCGCTACGATATCTGGTGCAGCAGACGTTCACAAGTCAAAATTGCGGCTGGAACAGTGACTGAAGTCACTAGTAGAAAACATACACCAACAATCTAGAAGGCCGTTTAAGGAAATGGAAAGACCACTTTGAAAACCTCCTCGGCCAACCTCCTGTTATCATTGAGCAAATAATCACACGAGTCGTAGATGGCGAGTTACCAATCAACATCGAAGCATTTACAAAAGATGAGCTGTTAAAATGCATCAACACCTTGTAACACCTTTGTAATAAAACCTTATTATACGTGAACAAGCCAAAAATTTGTGGCAAAGTGGACTAAAGCCTCTACCAAAGAAAGGAGATCTTGGTCTCACTAAAAACTAACGTCGAATCACCCTGTCTGTGATCGCGCTGCTAAAATATATAACAAAATGCTTCTTCAAAGGATTAGACCTCACCTTGAACAATTACCGCGAATGAACCAAAATAGCTTTCGTAAAAATAGACCAACACTCGCACAAATACTAACTTAGAAGACTTCTTGAAGGAATAAAATCAAAGAATCGTGGGAAACTCATGGAGATAATGAAAGCATTTGTAATACCACCACAAATAGCCAATGCAGTAAAGGTATTATATGAGGAGACAGATGCACAAGTACTATCACCAGATGGAGACACCGAATTTTTCAATGCAATGGCAGCAGTGTAACAAGGTTACACCTTAGCACCTTTACTGTTTATACTAGCTCTTGACTATGCCATGACGACCACAACAACCAACCCCAACTAACCTAACATTACACTTCACCCCCATTGCAAACACTCTGCAACAATTTTCACTGATGCTGATTTCGCTAATGAACTAAAAGGTCGAAGAAGTTGCTGAGAACATTGGATTACACATAACGAAACAAAATACATCCTATACAACCACGCGCATGGAAAAATCAAAAGAATCTCTGGAAAGGAATTGAAGCATGTGAATAACTTTAAATATCTTGGCTCGTGGATAAATACTTCAGAAAAAGACATAGACTCCAGAATTGGTTTAACATTGGCAAATTTAAACAAAATGGACACAATATGGAAATCTGATCTGTGTCAAGATTTGAAAGTTAAATTTTTCAGAGGAGAAATAAAAAGTGTACTTCTATATGATTAATAAAGTTGGACTATAACAAAAACAATGGAGAACAAAGTAAATGGTAATTATACTAGAATGTTAAGAAATGTTTTCAATGAACACTGGGAGGAATACCAGACAAACAACATCCTATATGGCGATTTGGAGGGTGTCAGTAAAGTGATCAAGATTCGGAGATTGAGATTTATTGGAGAAGTGTGGCGTAGACAGAAAGAACCTCTACATCAATTACTTTTGTGGGAACCCTCGCATGGAAGTAAAAGTGGAGGTAGAACACGTAAGAATTTCCTTGCCCTTATTTGCGAAGACACCACACTGCAGAAAAAGGACCTAGCAAGAGGAATGCAAGACCGGGACACGTGGAAAGAAGTTGTCAAAGGAGTTCGAGCAAGCTCTAATAGTATTTTCAGCCAGAATAGCAGGCTAAAGTTGGCAAAACATCAAAAAATCCAAAAATTCGTTATTACATAATAGCATTGCGTCATCGAAATATGACGGCATAAAATACGTTGAAATTGAGAGGTGCTATTGATATAAAGATATGGTAAAATTTCAAAGCCAATTGCTTTACTACATAATAAGTTATAGAAAAACTAATTTGTGATAGTTTTATAAGGATTTCTTAGTAATATAGGTGGTCTCCAACAATAGTCCATAATTTCAGAATAGTAAGAGTTATAGAGCTGAAACTTTTAGAAAACGTGTCTAATAGGATTTTAGTATAAGTGCTAAAGTTTAATTTCAAATGCTTTTGTGAAGTTATGTAAAAACATCTGACAAGGTGGGTAACCTCCCCCCACCCTTCAAAATAGGGTTAATAGCACACTTCAGAGATGCAATGATAACCCAAAATTTAATAGGGCTTTTTATATCTTACAAGGAAGTCAAAGGTGTTCAGCTAAAAAGTTTGATCTTAATATTCGTTTTAAGACGAGCAGATTGCACTGTAATAATTCTTTCCAAACTGCCACCATACTTTTTATACGTCATGTTATCTGATCCCTTTTTCAAACCTACCTCATTAACAAGGACACTGTCATAGAATCTTTTGCTAATGAAAGCAACACTACCAGCTGATTTATCAATTGGAGAAATAACATACTTAGCATGTTAAGTTTGAACAAATTCATTGGAGTGTTTCCATGTCAATAATTCGTTAACGATGCTGATCAAATACACAATAATTCTTTCATCAACTTTTTGCACCACTTCTGTTTTCCACTCAAGCAATATCTTTATATTTGTCTTATAAATCCTCACTCTAACGTAAAACAAAATTGTTAACTACATCTAAAATACTTGTTCTGGCTTTTCCACGTCTACTTTCCCTGGTTCTCTGTATTAAATAGGTGACGGAGTCGATCATCTGGAATAAGTTTTAGGTGATATTATATGTCCATGGTGTAGATCTTTATAAGGAGAGTTATGACAATTAGATATTATGCTGCTGATATCATTAACAAAATCAAAAGTGATATCAGCTATAAATATACTAAACTTAATTATCTTCGAACTGATTGGTTCAGTTAATCAGAAAACTACAGTCGGTGTATCCAATTGATCTATAAACGATGGAACAGGAATTAGTACGTCGGCAGAGTAAAAAAATATTATTTAAATTGATCATTTTTTCCCCTTTATTTTACAATTAGCATGTCAAATTTCTGTTGGTGCAGGCTGTCTTGATTTAGTTGTTTGGTTTGTATACAGTTGAGAATCCACAGTGTCTACTGAACAGTTTTAGAGTCATGACCTACTGTCGTTAAGGCGGTATGGATAAACTCTTCGTAGTCTTAGCATTCATTACAATTCTCTCGATTTGTTGAAATATGTTTAAACTGTATCTACGGAAGCTATTCTAAAATCTGCATTTAACCATGTTGTGGTGTGATGAAAGAGTATAAAGAATATTGCAGGTACCAGTTTCTCAGGAGGCTTAAATACCTGTTTATGTGTGTTAAACCTGACATTAAGTTGTTGAACAGTCTCCCTTACATATTTTACCTTAAGGGTAAAAAAAATTAAGTTAGTGAGCATCGTGAGCCAAACATTTTGCGTGATTGCGGAAATAATTAGTGCGAATTGATATGTATTATTAAGAATTGCGGAATTTATTAGTGCGATCCCGAATTTTATTGAAACTTTCAAGGATTTAATTGTACGTTTTTTTCCCCGTTATTTTCAGTTTCACGTAACAAACTACACCAATTTTTTATGCTTCCATTACGTTTAGGAAGGGCAAAATCAGTACTTAGTAAGGGTAAAATCACTTGAATGCAAGTATTATCCTATATAGTACCTACCTGGTACTCTACAAACTTAAGTTGTTCTGGTAGTTTCCTGGGATAACTGCAGATTAAATTACCACAGCCAGATCACGTCTCATCTTTCTTTACATTTTTATTATCGTTAGATCTGTGACAATAATTATTTTTTTTTGAATTGTGCGGAATTTATTAATGCGAAGTGCGCATTTCTTTTGAGTTCGCACTTTATTTATTCCGTACTACTTTATTCTCAAACTCTTTTTACTCTAAACCCTGTTAAGTCCGGGCTTTTTTACACTCTTGAAGTCAGGAGGGGAGGCTTTTCGGGGGGGGGGGGGGGGGGGGGGGGGGGGGGGGGGGGGGGGGTGGCTTTTCGCCGCCCCCCCCCCCCCCCCCTTAATAACTTCAGAACCATATAACTTCAGAACATAAAACTTGACACAAATGTTTAACATCACATAAATAGTCCTGTGACGTAAATAAATTCATGATGTGACCGATGAAGTCATCAATACTTCTAAAGATGAGCAAAATCACTATCTTTAAGTTCCGACCCAAAATTTAGTAACAGAGGTTATTATACTCTTCTAAACATTATAAAAATCATGTAATAAGATGCAGTTATCGATATTATGTGTTTTGAACCACTTTAACAAACGTTAAGTATTGGAACGAACCTCATTTAATCCTACTCGGCCTAGGGAGAGAGATGGCCCCCCCCCACCTCCTAAGTTTCTTTGATAATTTATTTTGAGAATGCTGCAAGACGTTGAAACTTAGTGAAATTTAATATATTATCCTTTCCCATATGTTTACAGAATTTTATTCAATTTCTATGTTTACTCTAGACATTAATGGCAATTAGTCGACAACTCCCATAAATGACAGTCAGCAGGACTTTCCGATTATTTCAAACAGTTCTCTAATCGTTCCGCTTTTTTGCTTTTTCTGCTAAATCTCAGAAATTACATAATACATCAGGATAAATAAATTATGGTATTTTACAAGCAAGCATGTTGTTATAAACCATATATTTCATAAGAAACATCACCATTACGGACTCTGGCTGAGATAGGACATCGAAAACTCAATTGCATAAGATTTTATGGGACTTTAATCAACAAAATCGATGACGTCATCGATGTGCTAAGTTTAAATGTATTCGTCGTGCATTTACATTCAATTAAACCAACATTTCTGAAAGTTTTTAGTTTTGAAATTTTCACGAAGAACAACCCTTCCAATAGGTCTGATACGTTCTTCATACATTGGTAATAAGCGACAAGAGAAGTTTGAAGGTATAAAGTACAAACCTGTACAATTTGCAAAACTTTGTCCCACAATTAAAAGGTTTTGAATGTTTTTATTTATTATTTGAAAATTTAAGCACTTTTGTTGATGAAATGAAGGCGATATAGACAATATTTCGGACGACTCTTGGGAAATAAAGAGTCTTTTTTTTTTACCTCTTTCCCAAATCCGAAAACATTTATACCACAAATTCCTAGATGTTTGGCAAATCCTCAAATTTAAGTCCCACAAATCATGATTTTTCTTTGAGGCCAAATCCCCCAAAATTAATCCCCAAAAACAACCCTAAGCCCTTACAATGAGAATATAGAGTGGCCAAGATATAAAATCAGTTCTTTTCTTTATACCAACAAGTATTAAAAACGCCATTCCATTATTTAAAATAGACAAGAATTCAGCCTGTTGGTTTACTTACATCATCTTTGTATTATATACCAAACAATACCTTGCAGAAAAAATACCTACAATACCTTGCAGAAAAATAAAGGAGTGATGTCCTGATAGCAACCTCTTCATAAAAAAAAATATAATTAAAATTACCTATTTTACAATGCCAACTATTTATAAAGATAAGATGGGTCTAAAGAATACAATCCTCGCAGCAAGCTTTAATCACATTATTAATTACAAAATAATTTAACATAACATAACATAGCATCTAAAATACCAATCAGAATCCATATACTTAATTATTTTCGATAAAACTGAAATATTAATAAACCCATTATGGCATACAGTTCAAGTTGAATAGATGTAATAATAAAAATTTCAATAATGCTGGACTTATTCAGCACAAGAAAAAAAATATTGGGACATTTTGCAGGAGTGGAGCCATGTCCCAGGAACGAAATACCTGGAAACTTTCACAGTTAAGGGCATTGTGTGTTTAGTTTGCTGAAAATTACAATGAAGATTAATACCACTTTACTTAAAGATCCAATGAAATGCCTTTATATGGAGCGAATTTAAGCCTTCTGGGTCGATACTTTGACTAACACTTAATAGCGTAATTTGTCCACAAATTTCTAAGGACTATTACACCACCTACTTTGCTCTTGACGTGATTTGGACGGTTTCTTATTGCATGGTCTTATTAAAGCCCTGCCTCGCAACCCAAGTTCCATTCATTACCACATTATTGGATACCAGTACAGCGAGATGGAAAAGGAACTAAACAATGCAGATTGTTCTAATGCCTTGTTTACTATCCATCAAGGTTTTTCATTGATAGACAGTGTAATTATTTCATTTTGAATAGAGAATTGTATGCTAAATTTTCACAATATTTATTGAAAATATTTGCCTTATAAAACCCAAGACATATAATTATATGATAACAAGGTTGTCTCAGGAAGTAGAGTGTGCAAATTTCTAAGAAATTTCCATAATTACATACTTTTGCTCTGGGAATTTTAGGGGGGAAAAACGTGTTCTTTTCCAGGATAGGAGCACCTTTTTCAAGTTCACGAATTGCGAACTCACAAATAACATAAACATCTAGTTAGACTAAAAACATTTTTCCATGTCCTTCAGGATGATTAGTTGGAAAAGCACATTTTCAGGTTTTCCATTTCAAAATTGCATCATATGGCTTTTTCAAGAATTTCTAGGTTTTCTAGGTTTTCCGGCATAATGATGGCAGCAAAATATCAGGTAATTATCATCCATTAAAATATGGTTATTAAGAGTTACTAGTGGTGAAATACAAATTTAATTCAATTACTTCGTGACTTTTTAAAAACTTGGTTGGTGCTGAAGTTCCATTTTTTTGTTAGCATATATAAAAGATAATTATTCTTTTGATCACTTTTTCTAAAACGATCATCTATTATGTCATAAAACATATGTTTGAATTCGTTTGTGAACCTACCTGTACCTGTTTCTTCCTCCAACAATGATCTTTGTCACCACGGAGGCGAGCTAGTGCGTTGTTGCACTAAC
>JAUCNQ010003573.1:0-11786 GCA_032352715.1 Bougainvillia muscus | reverse complement strand
CCCCCCCCCCCCCCCCCCCCCCCCCCCCCCCCCGCCCCCCCCCCCCCCCCCCCCGAGACCGCCAACCCAGCATTTTTATTGCGGGTGGTGAGAAGAATTCTTGGGAACGAAGTTAACTACTTACTCGTTGTTTCTTAGGTATGGTTTTCAAATCGTCGTGCAAAGTGGCGTCGTCAAAAACAACTAGAAGATGGAATTAGACATTGTCACCGTGAGGGAGGTCTCAGAGGTGTTGACTGTTTAAAATGTCGGGATCGAAATTGTAGAAAATGCAAAGAAGTAGAAACTTTTTCACCTATAAGTAATTTTGATATTAACAATAGACTACACGAAGCAAAATCTATATAGAGAACTATGGCGCAGTAACTATATTATGACGACTATAGTGTTGTTAAAATGTCGTTTTTATTTAATGTCTGGTGGAGTACAAATATTATATCTTAGGACACGTTTACATGGAAAATCGGTGCGGGCGAAATGAACTGTCATGGCTTCTGTGATTGAAAATTTAACCAATCACAGAAGCCAAGACATTTCATTTTGCCTATAGAAAGTCTTCATGTAAACGTGTCCTTAGTAAGGCATGCATATAACTATTCTATAAAATCGAAAATGATACTGATTAGCTTAATCTAGTATTAAATCTGACTTTAACCATTAAAGCAAGTTTTAATACCAGATTAAGATAATCTGTATTTAACCATCGTGTGTTTAGTGTTATGGTCACTTAATATGCTCACTTCGCAGGTGGATTCAGAACATGTTGATACCTAGTTACAGTAATAAAATAAAGACTCAAAGACATCAGTTTTTAACTGCTTAATGTATAGTCATGGTATCTGAAGCCATCATCATACATTAAACCATTAGGAATTAAAACATTTAGTTCACCATTGTGATGCTGAATCCACCAACGGAATTTTAAACACTGTCACCATCCCTTCAACAAACTAACTCTTGTTCAAATACATTGTAAATTAAATAGTATCATATGTATATATGTATAAACAGTAACAAGATAAGTATCAACTCATTCAGTGCCGCAAGCCTCAGTGATTACCAATCATTGTTTGATTTCTGCAACTTCTGTAGCAAGCCTCAGTGATTACCAATCATGTTTGATTTCTGCAACTTCTGTAGCGGAAATCGGCACTGAATGAGTTGATACTTAGTTCACAATATTCGTACGAAGATTCATATAAAATATTATCTGTCCTGAAAATAGCACGATTGTCTGAATTTGTGGACGGTCCCTGAATTTTACTTTAGGTTGGTTGTATCAGAGAAATGTATATAAATAAAACCGAACATTAAAAAATACATGTTACTGTTACGTTAAGGTGGGTTTTCAGTCAATTCGCCTGGTCGCTGCGACCACGCTCCAGCGACTACCAATCAAAAGCCACTATTTCTCAGTCGCGCGACCAGGCGAATGACTGTAAACCCACCTTTACACTACGTTACTCAAATTAATAATTGTTAATGGTGTGAGGTTGTACAAAACCATTACTTCATGACATGGAAAAGTTACAGTTTAAAGATATATTAACGCTCTTACATTAAATTTCTATTATGATCACAGTACAGTACGGTCTCTTTTTTCCACATGAATTGCTATTTCGACCACGCCCTCAGTAATAAGCCGCTTAATATTCGGTAGTAACAAAATGGTCACACACGCTTCAACAACCATGAATAAACAAAATGCTTCAGAATTGTTTGAGTGTGTATGACCATTAATAGACTTAGGCATAAAGGGTTACACATCATATACAACATCCATTCGTGTACGAACTTATTTGTGTCTGTGTTAATATCGTACTCGTATATGATAAAATATGTTTTCCAATAACTATAACCTAAAATTCGTCTGTCTAAATACACAAGATAAATCTAGGGCTGTCTTATGTTTTCTGACGGGTAACTGCAGGTTGTGCTACTTGATACAAATTCAAGTAGTTTTAAAAGAGACACTACGTGAAAAATTGTGTTATCCAACAGCACCAACCTGCTGTTGTCTATCGGGACGAGGTTGTCTTATGTTTTCTGATGGACAACTGCAGGCTGTTCAATTGGATAACACGATTTTTTTATGCGGTGAGATCGTTATACTATGAATGAAGTTCGTATAAAGCCACACTATATCCATAAAAGGGATAAATTCACCCCCGTTGGGAGCAACAAACAAATAATATAAAAGTAAATTGAATTCAGGTCTCAAATATCTTGAAAGGATTTAGACACCGAAATCGCAGCTAAAAATGAAAAAAATGAATGTTTGCAATGACACGTATGCACAAATTAGCATTAACCCTTTAATTCATAATGTCGTAAAATGGTCACACATACCTTAACGATCCTGCATTATATGTTGCAGGATTGTTAAAGTACGTGTGCCCATTTTTGGACATCATGAATTAAAGGGTTGAGACTGATACGTAAAAGCGTCATTATACATTGTTAACGACGAAGAATAATTTAGTGTTCATTCATTTAGACAAATGAGTGACCTGAATTTCAGTATAAAAATACAAAATACGAAATATGAAAATACATAGTTAACCTGTTTCTAATCATTCAATCGATACTGCATAAAACACTATGTTGTCCTTTAATCGTTTTACCATACAAACGGCAGATTTCAGCAGGTTGTTTGATAAAACTTTAAAGGATAACATAACCTTTTCATTCAGTTGTTGTAGAGCTAATTGTTAACTATCTGCTTATGTCAGTAAACTCAAATTAATATAAATATTATCTTTTAAATTCCAATAATATACAATTTATCAACTTGATCTCAGAGAATTTTGTGTCATGTTTTGAAAAATATATACAGTGGAATCTCTATAATTCCCACGGGGAAGAAATAATCGTTCGAATGATGGAGTTGTTCGAATTATGGGAAGTTGGCCTTTGGAGAAGAACTCTTCAAGGGGAAAGAAAACCTGTTCGAATTATGGAGTAGATCGACTTACGGGGAGTCGAATTACAGAGAGTCCACTTAAGTCCGGTACTTTTATGGTTGAATATTTATACTAAGTGAAAAAGTGAAGAAAAAATAAGAAATATTCGTGATAAAAAACTAAAACAAACAAAAGTGTTAACTAGGAAGCGAACTCGCTCAACTCACAGTCGGATCTAGAAGATTAAAATAGTAGGCAAGTGTCTGCGAAGAAGTGTAAAAACTATTTCGCAGGTGTTTGTTTGCCTACTCTTGGATCCGGCCATGCAACTGTATGTTCCACGGGGGCATAGAATTGTGAGACAATCGACGCACGAGTATTTCATGTGAATATAATTAGAAGTAGTATACTAGGGTTAGAACTTAGACGAATCTCGTCTTACTGGTTGTAGAGCAAAGTGCTAAGCAGTACTTTGCTTTTCAACCAGTAAGGTGAAGTTGGTGTAAGTTCGAACCTTACTAATATCAGGTAATTTAAGACACATCGTCAATTTAGGGCTAATTTCGTCTCCAAATGATGGAAGGGTTATGTCTCGAACATTCGCCTTATGAAAACGGTGGAACAAAATTCTGAGGCGAGTCATTGCATGAAAACGGGGATAATCCGTTTCGCTTTCGGATTACATATAATTATTACATTTAAAGAAAATCTGGAACACCTTTTCTCTAAATGTTTAATAATCATGTTGTAATCCAAAATAGACTATTCCGATTTTGATGATGTGAAACTTAATACTTATTGCAATCTCAATGTGCCCCAAAAACGAGCTCTAAACGGCTATAATACTTATGCAACCTCAATGTGCACCAAACACGAGGTCTAAACGACGTCATAATATATAATTTGATATTTTAGAAACGATTTAAAGTTACATAGGAGACGTCGAAAAGAAGTCGTGTTTAAAAGTCATTACTGAAATTGCGTCCACTGAAAATAATTATCTGAAAAACTAAATGTTATATGCAGCGTGCACTATTTGGCAGTCAAAACGTTAAAACACAGACCATATAAAGGAGAAACCTGCATAACCCATGCTAGTGCGTGTTTATGAATGCCAAAATAAATGCACCCTTAGGGACCGTTCACAAAATTCGTATCGTAATACGAACCATTTTCATCACAGAAGATGTGTTTTTGTGCATACTCAGTACGCACAAAAACACTCCTTATTTGTGTTTAATACGAATTTGGATACGAATGTTTTGGACGTTTCTTCAGTATAATGATGAGAGTTACGTTTCAATCGGTCCCTACACATCTTAACTCCATTTTATTGTCTTGCACGAAGCTATAGCGACATCATATTTCACTTTCTTGCCATTAGCAGACAAGTACAACACATTTCCTTTCTTCACAAATGAAACTTTAGTGACGGTCACATTAACTGGTCCTTTCTTCGCAACCGGTGCATAACCATCATCGAATACTAATCCAAAGTTTGTCAAATGGCCGCGAAAAACTTTACCAATCGTAAAGCTAGCACCCTTAGCTAATTTATTTCCTAGAGACGGATCGATTTCAACGATTGTGCCTGAACAAGGACGTCTACACAAAAGTTCAAAATGACCATCTGCATATGTCCATGATTTTATAACTGGCTCGGTGGGTAAAAGTTTATCTAATATTGTACTCCATTCTTCTCCGTAATTGGAGATGGCAGCAAAGTCATTCAGTGCCTTCTGCCGGCACTCCATTGATGTCTGAGCAATCGTTAGTTTGGTTTGTCGAACGAAAACGTCCGGTGGAGTGTCAACGTCTTGAGGGTCGTTTTCAAGTTTATCTTCTGGAATGGAGGTTGGCGACAATGAAATATCTAACGGCGAAGGTTGATCAAAACTTCCTTTGATGTTCGAATTTAATATTCGTAGACATTCGACAAGTCCTGTCCAGTCACTCATCCAAATGGAGTTTAACCAGAGATGGCGTTGTGATAAAAACGAATATCTATATGCTTCATATCGAATATGTTTTTCTACAATAGCGAGTAGATTACGCCCGTTCTTTTCAAGACGATACACGCCAGTCATTTCTGGATGGGCTTCTGACAAATGGAATACGTTACGATTTTCAGAAGGATTCGCATCAGTCTCTTCAACACCTGTACTCTGATCGACCATAGGTGGAAGCTGTTCAGCTACAGTTTCTTCGTAGATGGGTAGATTGTCGCGTTGCATATTCTGCAACGCCCAAACGGACCGGTCAACGCGACGATCGTTCTTGCCAGCTTGATGAACACTTTTAACCAAACGATGCCACATTCCTTTTTCTTTCTTCCACTTCAAAAGAAGCCAATTGTTTTTTGTAAGTCTAGATTCCAACAGACGAATTTCTAGCTTGAAATCTTGTCTATCCCTTTCAGTTTTACTTTCTTGTCGTAAATAGACAGCTGTTGCTATGGCAATGATAAGTGTCAGGAATACACCAGCTCCGATTATAATAAGTGGGATTTTCGAACTTTTATCATCTAGAACGAATGCGATCAAAACTGCAATGACTGTAACCACGCAACTAATAAATGTAAACAATCGCCATACTAGTACATTGGGTAGGTTACACGGTTCATGGCGAAACAATGGTCGAAATAAAAGTGTAAATAAAATGGAGGCGATATTGCATGCTAAAAGCACACCAACTACCACATATGGACTGTTTGTTACTATAGAAACAACAACAACCATTATCGCTTTCAAAATGTTTAATCCTGTATTGTAAACCGGTGAAAATCCGATATCTTGGTCCGAAGTATCCGGATCACCATATTTAGTGTCAAATATAAGAGCAGTTGTTGTATACCATACCAGACATATGAGTCCAACAACAGCATAGGTTCGATGTTCTTCTGACCAGCACTCATAACTATTATCCTCAACAAATATTGCGTTAGCACAAGAAGCATTTGCAGGTATCTTTCCCAAGGTGTAGTTTGATGGACATGTTTCATAACTGCATGCACTAAACGATATAAGATTCTCAATCATACTGACAAACAGAGTATTAGCAAACACAGACACAGCCAGTCTCCAACTGCTTTTCTTTCCACATGTTCCAACGTCGTAATCTTCCAAGATATTTTCCAATATAACTGGTGCAGCGCACAGGAAGAACCAAATGATGAACAAAGCAACAGACATCCAAAAGACAATCTTGAAAGGTAAGAATGAAAATAACAAATACTGTGATGCATCGTTCAACACGTTGCTTCCATACATTGGAATGGAAGATAACTTGAAGATCAAAGCCATAGCTTGTAAGAACTCAACAATCTCGAACAGAAAAACATTAACGTTTGTCCAGCTCAATCTGACATAATCACAAGGTGGCATTTCAACAACGAATGTTCTCTTTTCATCACGTATTAATGACATTACCATCAACGAAAGCGTACCAAGCAACACCGCACCAAATACACATAAAACAACAACATTGCTCCATCCAATGCCGTACTCAAGCAGTTCCTTAGCCCCATATAATCCAAACACAAACGGAAAGCCGACAACGACTATGTAAATAAAAGTTGTTAGTAGATACGATAGACAATTATTCTTAATGCATAATTTACTCACAGTTAAAAACATATCTGCTGGCATAAGCAAACCAAATAAAATAGCTGTGAAAATAAATCGTGGAGTCTCCCAACTAAACAGTGTTGCTATTAACCCTGCGACATCTTCTAAGATATAGATAGGATACTTTTTCACAACACTACGTACAGCTTTCCAACTTCTTTTTTCAATAATCGAATCCAAGATGTCAACCATCATCATGGGGGCTCGGTATACACACACGATGACAATCAGGATGCGCAACAAAGCTAAGAAATCGAGAGCATATTCTTTTAATGTGTTTGTAACAATGTTAAACTTGTCATACCATTTTCTAAATAGTCTTATAAACATCTTGGGAGCACGATATAACGGGATACAACAAAGTAAGCTCATTAAAAGAACAATAGAACGACCTTTCGGTAAACAGTTGATCAATACTTTTCGAGTTTCCTTCCGTGAGCGTAAGGATAAGCCACTTTTGGTTTCATACAAGGGTACTTTCTCTGGTTTGTATTTTAACAGCTCTGTATATTTTTCGGTGACAGATGATTCATATTCTCGCATTTCAGTGTTCCATTTATGGAGATTATCTTTGTGTAGGTCAACATCAGCACGAAGTATAAACCTCTGTTGTACAAAAAACTTTCGAAGTAATTTTGTGGTCCGTTTTTCTTCCATAAACAAAACACATTTAAGATGGTAGAGAAACACGTCTTCAATCTCGTGTTTATTTAATGCATCTAGTAAGTCAGTAAGTTTGGCAAGATGTTTGTTCATAATGGTTCGCATATTTTGTTTCGTCGTTGACTCTAGTATATTCTCCTTTATACTAACGTTAAGCAATTCATCGAGTTCTTCATACACTTTCTGTCTTTCATTGCATATATCTGGCACCCATACAAGAATTTCTCGTAATAAACGATTCTTTTTGTGATCTTCATCCTCCAGAAGGTGAACCCAGGATTGAATAGGTCTCAACAACATCAGTACAATGAATAACAACAAAAAGAAGAGATCGACAACAAAACGAAAGGCTTGATAGTAAACTGTCACTGCAAATAACATGTAGAAGTTGCCACTCCCAAGAACTGCTGAGATCAATGCTGTAGTACGTAGACCAGTGATAAGAAGTATGACTGACAGGGGTATTGCTGGAATATCGAGAAATAACATAACAAAATGAGTACAAATAGTCTTACGTATCTTCCACATACATTTGTTCCATGTCAGTGGTTTCTTTTCATCCTTTTCTTCATCAGTCGGTTCAGAACGATTTTCATCATTAATAGAGTCAATATCATCAGTAATTTCAGTCGGGTTAATTTCAGTTGGAGATGATCTCGTTTGCGTTTCATCATTGTGGTCTAAAGGTTGATTGTCTCCATTATCGAGATGTACAGATTGATTGTCCCCATCATTAAGATGTACAGATTGATCGTCCACATTCGTTTCTTTAACAGGTGGAACACCTTCGAATGTTCCATAATGTTTCTGCTTACTAATGTTGCTGTTATCGGTTTTGTATCGTTTCAGATATTTCTTCATCTCTTTCACGATTGGGTACGTTCGCCATATCGTCAATAGCACAACAAGAAGCATTATAAAACAAAAGATGTCAACAAATATCATTACAAATTCTGCCATAATCACTCCCCGAATCCGGAATTCTTTCTTATAGAAATTCGAACGAGTTCGTGTTTTTTCGTTAGCTTCTTTGAGATGGTGATATAATGAAGGTAGCCTCCATATTGTGATTAAGATAACCATTAACGCAATGATACATGGGATATCAGTGAAAATATACAAGAACTGTAAAATAATCATTTTTCGCATATTCCACTGTGTTTTTGACTTAAAAATATCATCATACACACCAGTCACTTGCCATATCAGAACAGGACATCGCCACGTACAAAACGTCAATAAAAACAAAATAATACAAGGTATATCAACAAGTAAATGAAAGAACTCGATAATTCCACGGTACCGATAGGCGTCCCATTTCTTGTCTTTCATCTTTCTTTTTCTTATCTCAAAGACGAGAAATGGTAACCTCCAGCTACAAGCTGCAATGATGATACATAGTATGAGTGGAATGTCTAGAAATACTTGAACACATTGTGTAAAACAGATTTTCCGACGTTTCCAATCATCGTCAGCTTTTTTCATTTCGTCAACAAAGATGCAGCACCTCCATGACAACAGGCAAATTATGGCTGACGGGACACAAAATACATCAATGAACAATGTGAAGAAGTGTTTAACTATCACACCTCGTATCTCAAATCTAATGAAATAAATCACATGATATTCTGACCAACCATCCCATTCCTCTTTCATGTCTTTCCAGCACGATGGTATTCGCCATAGAGTGATTAAAACTATGAACGCCATTATAAAGATAGGAATGTCCATGAGAAAAATCAAAAGGTTAACAAGACCAATATAACGCCAATGTACTAGATTTTCCATCGACGAGAATCCCATGATCATTGCTGGAAGACGTACGATTGTAGCACAAGCAGCAATATTCAATATCAATCCCAGAAGATCAAGAAAACGAAGAGAAATAAACTTCATGCAAATCCAAAACGACCAACATGTCTTACGGATGATCCATCCAATACAATCAACTATTTCAGACATGTCCAAAACTAAAAAGAAAAATTACAAAGAATTAGGGACCATCATAACTCATACCATTTTCATCGCATAAGAAGTTTCTTTGTGCCTACTAATGCACCAAGGGCCCTCTTCTGAATGAAAATTGATACGAATCCATTCGAATTTCGTAGATGGTTCCACAGAGGGTGCCTTCTTTGTACATATCAGATTTTTTTATAATAACTTTTATTAATTGTCAACTTATTTTGAATACTGCATTTCCTCTCTAATAAACGCCGCATTTGAGAAGAGGCAAGTAAAACAAATGTTTATTAGGAGAAAGGCTTAAAAATGCTTGATATACGATTTCATTTCCTTCTATTTTGATTTTTGAAATAAACGCCGCCCTCTTCTCTTATAAACGCCACACCTAAAAGTACCAAAATTAAATAAACGCCGCTGCATTTACAAGAGGAAATATGGTAGTTTAACACAAAAGACTCACTCAGGTTAAATTAGTTGTGAATAGCTAGGATTTAAATAATATAAATAAGCAAACACGTGCAAAGAAACGTACAATATTATATTCTATCTTCTGCTGATGTCCGCATATTTCAAACAATGTTTTTCTGTATATACACAATGTATATGTACAATTTGCGCAAAGATGAGGTTAAAAATGAAATTAATCATCTTCCAAAAAACAAATACTATGTTCTGAAGATGGTTTAATACGAAAAACGTTTTACTTCATTGACTTGCTTTCACCATACCGATGGAAAATTCTATTATATATATTCATGTGTGTAAAGATGCTTTTGCTTTTTTGCTTCCTTTTTTCAAAATTAAATAGAACTGTACTAGGTACAATACTGCAATTTCCTTTTTAAAAAGAAACAGACAGAATTTTTTTGACATTCATCATCCTCAGTAAAGACTTGAAACATAACAAAAAAACTCGTAGAGATCAATATAGACTTTTTTGAAGCTATTCAGGTGGCCAGGTAGCCCAGATTAGCCAAATCATTTTTTTTAGGGACCGTCTCAAAAATTTGCTTAAATTCGCTTAAATTAGCTTCACAATTCGCTAATGAAGTCTGAGGTGCAAATTATTAGGAATTGTGAAGCGAATTTAAGCGAATTTTTGAGACGGTCCCTTACATTTACCAATCAGAATCAATCAATTTAAACGATTAAACGATTATGAAGGCTATACTCTATTACTATGCAAATGTTAATGACACTTGGTCATGGGGTGGCCACTAATGCCGCTTGGTCACAGAGTTGCACTAATATTTGCATTTACATTAAGGTAAGGTTGGTGAATAAAAATTAACTGTAAGTAAATTTTGGTAATTTCTAACAAGACGCAGGGACGCGTGAACTATCTCGCCACACATACACTTTCTATCAACGTCCCCGTTCAGATGAGGACTCAGAACAAGAAAGATATAAATTGCCCTGGGATCGAGGTTGTCTAGTCGCAGCAACGAAATGGAGCTTCAAATCATGCTCAAAGTCATTAATTCTTTTAAGACCATCATCATACAGAAAGCTATTAAGAATTAAACTTTTTGCCCTTCCTAGTGATGCTGTGACTAGGGCTGGATCCGCCACTGCCGTTTCTTGTGGGAATGGAATACTGACTAAAATTTACTTCAAATCCTTCCAAAAAAAATATTCCCGTGTTATAGTAGGGGTGAAAAAAATCCATGTTTAAAATAAGGCCTGTATGGTGGCCGAGAGAGCCATAGTAAAAATAAAATGTATAAAGATAAAAACAAAAAAAAGTTTAAAAAAATAAGAAAAATAATTTCCAATTAAAAAAACTTTAGAAAAAATAAATACAAGTAGAAGCGAAACGCAAAACGTAGAGTAATCATTTTAAAAAATGAAATGGAAAAGAGAAATTGAAATTAAATTTAAAATCAATGTAAAAACTAATACTCATGCTGTCAACATGATTTTATTCCCCATTTTTTACAGTTTAAACTTACTAATCGTAATTTACAAACGTCCGATGCTTATCGCTTATGCCAGAAAAAACTCCTACGTGAAGAAATTAATGTGAAGAAGGCTAGGATTCGTCAACTAGAGAGAGAATTTCGAACTGCTAAGAACTCACTTCAGAAAGCATTGTCATTCTTCGATTACACCCACGTATGTTGTTTATTTTTGTCCACAAATGATAAATAATTATTACGTCGCTCAGAAAGTCAATCAAAGAAATTGTTCGATATTGGTATTGATATTTCCAAGAATTGTCATGATCCAGATAAGGTTATTTTTAATTATTCATCTCACACACTTAATGACTCTGAGAAATCTTTGTTGTCTAAGGGCTTAAACTATGCTATCCCTACAAACAAGATTGGTTACTCTGACTACTTAGTGTCTTTTGAACGATTGTATCAAGATGTTATGAACATGGAAATGGACACTGAAACACGTGATATGGTTAAGGCTAGGCTGAAGGACTGTGCAATCTCTTCTCTCAATGAATACAATACATCTAAAACCCCTCATAACTTATCCAATGATGAGAGGGAAGCGTTGGCCTCTCTGTCAGGTAAACTCTACTTAGTTATTCAAAAGTCGACAAGGGTAACTCAGTTGTGTTGGTTGACAGAGTGACTTACGTAGAAAGGATAACAAACATCATTAGTGATACATC
>JAUCNQ010003462.1:0-14203 GCA_032352715.1 Bougainvillia muscus | reverse complement strand
TTATGTGTTACAATAACACTTCATCTAAGATGAAAATGAAGCGAATTTGAAGCGAATTTTTGAGACGGTCCCTAACATAATTCGTATAGAAGTAAATTCTGAGCGTAAATAACAGTCTAGTTGATTATACTCGTTATCAACTTCTTCATGGATGTTTAGGGACCGCCCACAAAATCCGTTTCATAATACGAACCATTTTCATTACAGAAGAAGTGTTTTCGTGCATACTAAGTATGCACAAAAACACTCTTTCTGTATGAAAATTGATACGAATTCTGATAAGAATTTTGTGGACGGTCCCTTACCAACATATACTTCCTAAATCTTAAGGGATAGTCCAGAATATTTTGTACCAAAAGTATTATTTCATCGTGGAAAAACTATCTTTGTACATACTATGTATGCAAAACTACACTTTGTCTGTACTCATATTCGATACAAATGTTAAAGCGAAGAAATTTTCGCGAGAATTTAATTTCGCGAATCGAGAAAAATCGATTTTTCGCGGGAATTTAATTTCGCGAATTCTGTCAAAACCAGGGATTTTCTTTTGATGTAAATACAATTTTTTGTCTCAAAAAGGGGAATTTCCCTCCTTTTAAAAATTAAAAATACTTTCTTCGTGAAAAAACGATTTTTCGCGAGAATTAAATTTCGCGAATTGCTTAAAATCAGATTTTTCGTGGGAATTAAATTTCGCGAATTTGAGCCAAATTCGCAAAATTTTCTGTCCACGAAAAATTTCTTCCCTTAAGGTAGACAGTTCCTAAATATATATATATATATTAAAAATGTACAAATCCGAAGTAAAATAAGAAAAAAACAAATATTTTACCTTTAAAAATTCTTCATAAAATCCTATTAATTAATTCCCTCCTTATTCCACAAAATTCGTATGGAAATTCGTATCAATTTTCATACAGAAGGAGTGTTTTAGTGCATACTTCGTATGCACAAAAACACTCCTTCTGTGATGCAAAAGTCACTATTTCTCAGTCGGGCAACCAGACTGTAAACACACCTTAAGGAACCGTCCACATAAAAATTCGTAATACGAACCATTTTCATCACAGAAGAAGTGTTTTCGTGCATACTAAGTATGCACAAAACACTCCTTCTATATGGAAATTGATACAAATTTCCATAAACATTTTGTGGGCGAGCCCCAAACACTATTTGCTAATAAAAGAAAGAGGGAGCAATGTATGAAAATCAGGTTAATCTGTTTCTAATTACATACGATACGATTATTTGAATTTTAGTCAAAAATCTGTTTTTACATAAATAGTGTCCTCATTAAACTAATCAGACGTTTCTAAGGTTAGACCCTGGTTTCCCTGATAAGTTTAGAATTTAAAGTAAAGGGAATATTTTTTCTAATTAAATAAAACTTTGAAAAAACCCAAATTTTCATTTTCACCTACAATAACACTACATTTGAGGTGAAAATTGAGGTGAAAATTCCTATCATAAATCGTACCATTCAATACTTCTGATGGAGCGTTCTCGTTGAGAGAAGGTGTGTTTCACGACACTCTCTCATTGAAAATTAGTACGATTTCTTATAAGAATTTTGTGGACAGTTTCATAAAGGATTAAAAATTCTACTTATAAAAACATGTTAAAAATGGAATCGATATGCAATCAGCATATTCGGTATCATTGGTATAATTTTCATCTCAGATGAAGTGTTATTGCGCATACTTTGTATGCGCAATAACACTTCATCTGAGATGAAAATGATCGACAGCACACAAACCTAGTCAAAGCGATAAAATGGAGAACGAGAAGTCTTAATTTATAATAGTTTAACAACTGATTGTTTGCCTTTTAAAGGCTAACGATCATTTGTTAACTATTAGAATTTAAGTACAATTAATCTCTAAAATGGTGCTCTGACTTGGTCTGAATCCTGAAATCTGAAATCTGGAAAATTGGTACATTGCTGGAAATAACTGACACTAGTCAAACGACATGAAGTTTTATTTCGAACCTATGATACGAATGAGCAAAGCAAGCCAAAATTCAAGGGCTGGATCCAAGAGTAGGCAAACACCACCTGCGAAAAGTGTATATTTCTTTGAAATTTTAATAGTTTCAAACTTCTTCGCAGGCACTTGCCTATTATTTTCAAGCTTCGACTTTGGATTCCATATAACAAATCTATCGACCTCAAATTCATAAATTCGTATTTATTTATATTTTTTTATGATTTTGTAGATGGCTCGCCTGTCGTACGTATTTTAATCTCAGAAAAGGTTTATTAGTGCAATTCAAAATACCCATACACAAAGATACTAAGGACTCGTTTACATGAAGGCTTTCTATAGGCGAAATGAACTGTCATGGCTTCTGTGATTGGTTAAATTTTTCTGTTGGAATAATGACAGAAGCCATGAAGCCATGAAAGTTCATTTCGCCCGCAACGATTTTCCATTTAAACGTGGCCTCATTTTGAATTGAAATTAATATACACTGATTTCAAATTTTGTGGAAACTTCGTTATACATAGTTAGAAAAAAGACGTTAAGGTTTCTTGTTTTGACACCATGGACTGTTAGGACTCGTTTGCATGGGAAATCGTTGCGGGCAAAATGAACTGTCATGGCTTCTGTGATTGGTTAAATTTTTCCGACGGAAAACGATTTCCCATGCAAACGAGTCCTAACAGTCCATGGTGTCAAAACAAGAAACCTTAACGTCTTTTTTCTAACTATGTATAACGAAGTTTCCACAAAATTTGAAACCAGTGTATATTAATTTCAATTCAAAATGAGGCCACGTTTTAACAAGCCATGACAGTTCATTTCGCCTATAGAAAGTCTTCATGTAAACGAGTTCTTAGAAACATACTGCATAACAAATGTTTTCCTTTAAAAAATATTTTATCAAGCAACCTGCAGAACTCAGGAGTAAAAATCCAGATTTCTTCAGGCTGGTTGATAAATCCATTAACAGGTAAGATCAACTTTCACGCAGTGACAGCAGCCATCAATTGACGATATCCTCCATCTTAAATCTGATATTGATAATAACTTAGGGTTCCACTCAAAAATTCGCATAAATTCGCTTCACAAATCGCTTCATTTTCATCTCAGATGGAGTGTTATTGTGCATACAAAATATGCACAATAACGCTTCACCTGAGATGAAAATTGACAGGAATGAAGCGAATTTATAAAGTGGGTTTTTAAGAAGGTTCCTTAAAAATTCTATATATAAATCCAAAAATGTCATGAATTTGTGAAGAATAGGAGAAACTGTTTGTAGGCTAAAAATTAATCGTCTTTAGGTTGTTTTTCTCGTAGCCTAACACTTCTACGCAAGGATCCATTCGATTCTGATGAAGTAGATTTCTTTGCTTTTTTTTCATCACCACTCCCATAAACAAGTTCTTTTATTAATGGGAAACGTAACAAAAACATCTTCCAAACTATAAACCAACCTAGAACAATAAAACTCAAACTTGTAAAAAAAAAAAATACCTTGCCCTAGTCAAGACACCAATATAGAGGCTAAAATTATTGTTTTTAACAGTTAACAAATGATCGTTAGCCTTTAAAAGGTTAACGATCAATTACTTAACTATTAAAAATGAATGAGTTTTGTTCTCCTTTTTATTGCTTTGAGTAGGTTCACATATAAATTACTTTCCATTAGGGTCTAATCTAGAAAAGGAGGGGGAGCTTCCTACCAGTTTAATAAGAGCAATATTTATGCATAAGAGCCCTAAAAATAACTTTTTCAATAACAATTCGTTTCATTCCTAATAATTTTCAGCTAAGATGAAGTGTTATTACAATAACACTTCATCTAAGGTGAAAATGAAGCGAATTGTGAAGCAAATTTAAGCGAATTTTTGAGACAAACCCTTAGAAAAAAAACAACTTTTTCTTAGAAAACTAGGTATTTTTAGGGCTATTTAACATAGAACTTTCAACATCATAATTCAATGGTCATAAGGGGCGGCGACCAATTTACAGAAGCTCAAAAAGGCCTGGATTACCACCTAGAACAAGTAACGCAGGGCTAAAACAGCTTTACAGAGTTTCGGTGAGGTTTGGGTAAAAAATGCAAGAAAAACTAGGTGACTGTCCACAAATTTCGTATGGATTTTCATAAGTATGCACAAAAACACTTCCTCTGTGATGAAAATTGTCCGTATTACGATACGAATTTCGTGGACGGTCCCTCCGTCCACAAACGTATCGAAATTCGTATTCATTTTCATACAAAAAGATGCACAAAGACATTTCTTCTGTGATGAAAATGATAAAATTTACGATATGAATTTTGTGAACAGGTACCGGTGTAACTTACCAATCAGCACCAACAAGATGACAACTCCAACACCGATCAACAGTCCAGAGAAAGCAAGTATAGTATCTTTCATGCTGTTCAAGCTTTGTTCAGAGAACAAATTAGACAGGTGAGTTTTTATACAATCCATCGTACTCTTTTTATATATTATTCTATATCTAAATGCAAAATTCGATAGGCAGAAATTGTATAGCATTTAACATTTAAATTTTAGAGCATTATGCTATGAAAACACGGAAGCAACCCTCTAGAGGTGTATTCAAAATATCTGTTCTGTAAATATGCAGCAAATCTCTAAAAAATCGAGAATGGTGGAGTGCATTTTTAGCATAGTTGCAGGCTTTATGCCTGCAACAATGCTAAAAATGAACTCCACCAAGGACACTTCTGTAGGAATTTATCAAATATTTACAGAACACATAATTTGAAGAACACGTACAGATGGATGCTTCCGAAAACAACTTTTAATACAAATTTTGGGCATTTTACTCAAGAGAACGTACACAAAATTCGTATCGTAATTCGTACCATTTTATCACAAAAATGTAATACGAATTTCGGTTAGATTGTTGTGAACAGTCCCTGACTTCTTAATTAACTTAATAATTTGGAGTTTAACAATTCAGGAAATTATCCTTGATAGAACATAAGTACGTCCAAGCAATCAAAGTTCTGTACAAGACATTTAGAAAAGTCTACAGGTCCAGGCCCTATTCTAGATCTTTGCTATTTTAGATCGAAAAACGACGAAGAAATTGTCTATTTTATAAAAAATACTTATAAAAATACTTTTATGACTTCTTTCGCATAAATACTCCCCTTATGTTCAACTAATCGATCTCTGCCATTCTATTCTAGATTATGCCCTGAGATGATCAAAGGGTTCGTCTCAAAAATTCGCTTAGCAATTCGCTTCGTAATTCGCTTAGCAATTCGCTTCGTAATTCGCTTCATTTTCATCTTTGATGAAGTGTTATTGTAACACTTATGTGTTACAATAACACTTCATCTATGATGAAAATGATGCGAATTATGAAGCGAATTGCTAAGCGAATCTAAGCGAATCTTTGAGACAGACCCAAAGATAGTGATACAAAAAATTAGAAATTCTATCAAGAAATCTATAGTTGTTGTCCCACTGTCTCCAAAATTCGCTTCATTCCTGTAAATTTTCATCTCAGATGAAATGTTATTGTGCATTCTTTGTATGCACAATACCACTCATCTGAGGTGAAAATGAAGCGATTTTTGAAGCGAATTGAAGCGAATTTTTTAGACGAACCCCAACAGTCTGTCTTGGTGATTACAATTTTTATTCAGACAAGTAATTGTGCACATTCGAATCACACTTCTCCTTCTATATAATAAACGAAACAATTTTTTCCACTCACCCTGAATAAGAATTTATACGAAGTGCCACACGAATTTCGTGGACGTTGAAGCAACACAGTTTTATATACAGTACACATCTGCTAATTCGAACACGCAAGGGACCAAATACCTTAAGTGGATAAATTTTCGTGTGGACCTTATTTCGCGAACACTGACTGATTTGCATTTCGTGTGGATTTAATTTTGTTAACGGCTGTGATAAGCATATTTCGAGTGGGTTTTTGCAAGTAATGACTTCAAAAGCCAAAAACATAAATTCTTTCTCAATCACCTGAGGAAAACCAAGATTTTCGCAAGATGTTGTCCTTCGTCGACCTTTTCGCAATGATGTTAAATACAAAGTATAAGTTACAATTCCAGGTTTTTGTGATGTCATCATGTCACGGAATTTTACTTTGTTTTTGAATTGAAGTGCATCCATCAAATGCAGTGCAGTATGATCGTAACAACCTACACAAGGGTCGGTAGGTTACGCCATTTAAAATCAGCTCTTTGAGACCCAACACGGCCATTATACTTTATAAACAGTTTTGAAGCCAAAAAAATTGTATTCCTAATTGATTTATTTTCGCGAATGGTCGATTTTGCCACATGTCGCAAATTTTAAAAACCCTCACGAAATCGCGAAATTTATCCACGTAAGGTATTTTGTTCGAAATAATGAAATTTTGAATTAAGCGCATTCGAATTATCGAATGTATACTGTATATTTTACCAATCATTTTGTTCTGGTCGTTTAACAACCCCTCAGGATACCAAAATAATCATACATACTATAACAATCCTGCAGCAAATGCTTTATGACTGTTAAAGCTTGTGTGACTATTCAATGGGCACTAGGAAATTTTGAAAACATTTTTCTACTTTTTTCAAGCCACACATTTTGTTAACATTATAAAATATAAAACTCAAGATAGTGTAACATGAGAGTAAAGGTTATTCTGTCAAACACTGCAATTTATTATACAATTTCTTACAATACAAGATGCTATACAAAAATATGCATTAAAATAACACAAACATCACAGATCATCTACAAAATATGAAACATTATATTTTTTTCACTGGAGGAGAAATATCATTACTATGTATAAACAAAGACACTTCTCATGAGGTCATATACTAACAAATTTTTGTGAATAGTCCTTGTGGAAATGTCCATGAAATCCATATCAATTTTCGATCAGAAGAAATGTCGTTGTTGCATACTATGAAGGCAATTTACTCCGTGATTTACAATTTACGACAGTAATTTTACAGATGATCTCTAAGCAGATAAAGAAGCTTTCACAAAAGTACATTACATAAAGTACCTTCTCTAAATAACAATAAGCATGTACACATGTTTTCATGTAAAATGATTAAAAGATTTTATACCAGATAAGAAATTGTTCACAAAAGTTGTACTAAGGGTTCGCCTCAAATTTTCACTTAAATTCGCTTCACAATTCGCTTTATTCCTATTAATTTTCCTCTCAGATGAAGTGTTATTGTGCATACTTTGTATGCACAATAACACTTCATCTAAGGTGAAAATGAAGCGAATTGTGAAGCGAATTAAAGCGAATTTTTGAGACGAACCCCAATGATAGTGCTAATGTGCATAATAAGTATGAACAAAGACACTTCTTCTTTTCATGCATTTTAAAGTAGTAATTTTGTAAACCGTCATTTATCCAATGAAGTCGTTTCCAAAATTCACACAGTATGCAACTTTGTATCAATTTTCATATAGATAGAGTATTTAATATGAACAAAGACGCTTGTGATACAAACTTTGTGGATTCCTTAAACAAAGAGAATGATTTTTACGCAATTAGATCCAAAGAGATATAGCCACTGTTTTTTTTACTCTAACTCCTTTAATTGTTGACTCTTGAAAAGTGTCAGTTGCTATTAAGTCAAACCTTAACTGTTGAAATCAAATAAAAAGTACTTGGGTGAAGTCTAAATGTTCGTCTCAAAAATTCGCTTAAATTCGCAATTCGAATTGTGAAGCGAATTTAAGCGAATTTTTGAGACGAACCCTAAATGCAAGTGTGCATTTCTGTTTAACGCTAACAGATTTTATCAGGTAAACAAACTTCTAAAATTCAAACGGAAACGTATGAAACAATACATTTTTGAAGTACTTTAATTTTGTACTTTAGCCAGCTCTTATCAACTTAAATTCTGGCCACTCTAGAAACAACTATTATTTTCAGTTTTAAAACTTGTTACAAGAAATTATAAACAAAACAAGAAAAAAAGTTTTACCATTCAACGCATAGTGTTAGAAAATGGTCATACACACTTAATCAATCAATATATGTGACCATTTTACCACATCGTGCATCAAATGGCTAATAAAAAATACCTTTAGGACAGACAAGGAATATTATAAAATAATATAAAATAACAAGCCTGTTACAAGACCCATCATGTATTTTCGATTAAATTTATCGCCAAAAATAAAAATAAATTTTAAAAGAAGATATGAAGATATTCTAAGTTTCGTCTGGAATATAGATCTGACAGATTGGTTTTGTTTCACAATTTGGTTTCAATTTTATATATTGATTTTTATTCGGATGCACCACAGGAGGCCCAGTACTGGTTGTAAAAATTTTCCAGAAGGAAATATGATATCAAATATTCTTTTCCTTATATTTCCCAATTCCTTCCTCTCGCCACTGTCTTTCAAAGTTGTGTTATATTACGCGTCTCTGATGCCATTAGTTCAGTAACTGACTTTTATATTTGCTTGCAAACACAGTAACTGGCTAACTAGCTTTTGTGCATGAAAATCGAATGCGGAGAAAGAAAGAAATAGACAAGGAAGGAAACTTCACATATTTTCCACATAGGCGTACCACAGTCACATAGCACACCATAATTCTTGGTACGGTTTTCCAAGTAAACAAACATCATGCCCAGACACAGAAAGATGGTAGACATGATCTACCACTTGTTCAGGGTAGCCATCTTGGATTGAGAAAACGTTTTGATAAATTTTGTCGAAAATGATATGGATTTAAAAGTGGTGTCCTATGTGAATGCGGTACACCTTGGACGAAGAACCTTTTCGTATTTTTATTCTTGCTTTTCTGATGGTTTTGGATTTTTTTATAGAACTCGTTTGTGAAACCTGTTTGTCATTGAGTTATGTCAAAAACATTTAGAGAAAAGTGAAAGTTAAGCTCGTTTTTCGCAATTTATGTTCAGCACAAATAAATCGGCGCCCGTTTCTCAGAGGCGCGAGAGCGAAGTTTTTTCTTTCTTTGCATTTCAGACCTCATCCCCTCCTCCTCATTAATTATTTTATATCAACCAGTCCTGGGGTTCCTGTGGATGCACAATCATTTAGCAGTTTTTATTAGATCAAACTGAAATCAGAATGAATGATTTAATGGTTGGAGTTTTAAAAGTAATGTGGGCATGCACTGTAAAAAATGTGTTTTTTAATTTCAAATAAAAACTATATACTTTCACCTAGAAAATTTTAATGATTGTCTATGTCTGTTTTAGGAGAATTCAGTGAGAAGAATACTGAGTAAAATCAAAAACAATCTGTGACCTAATGTCAGGCAAAACAATATCTTGGTTAATAGGTGATCATGGATTAAGGGTCCGTCTCAAAATTTTGCTTAATTCGCTTCACAATTTGCATCATTTTCACCTCCCATGAAGTGTTATTGTGCACACAAAGTATGCACAATAACACTTCATCTGAGATGAAAACTGACAGGAATGAAGCGAATTTATTAAGCGCATTTTTGAGATGGTTTCTAAGTTACAGTATATCAAGAAAGCTTTGTATCCTCAACATCACTAAGAAAAATCACAGCTACAGTTATATCATCTCTATATAATCGCACATCGGGGTATTTTAAAGACATCATTGCTCGTAGGTTATTACTGTCATATCCACCAAGTGCATAACGAATAAGAAAACTAGCAACATTTTCACCAGCAGTATCCATAAACGCATTTGGATCTTGTAGTATCTCGTCACAATTAGCAACACCAAATAAATGAGCATGGTCTTTCATCATATCAACTTTGTTACCTTCAATGTAAGCTGCAACTACTTCTACAACCTCCTCATTGCTCAACATATCCCACAATCCATCACTTGCTAAAACTAAAAACTTATCATTGTTTTCTATTTTATAATTAAACACCTCTGGTTCTGCAGACAAGTAAGGTGGTGTTTTCAGACTTCTCATCGGATTGTATTTAGAAACTCCTTTAAAGATTTTCTCTTGTTGAGATAAAGGTAGTTTAAATTGAATGTCACCAAGAGCTCTTAAAGGTGCTAATCGACCGAGCAACCTTCCGTATTGAATACAACTCCACCGCTCATCAGATGGATGTTCTGATATTATACGCTTGACTTCAGCAGGATTGGCAACTAAAAAGAAAAACTAGGTAAACACGAGATATACTTCTAAAAAATTGTCTACGTCAAATAACAAAATACTATGATAAGATGTAACACTTCTTTCGATGAATTAATATCATACACACGCCAATTCAAGAGCAATTTTTGGCTTATCATAAATGACTGCTCTAATGCAGACCTTGACAAATGACACACTCAATTCTCACCAGGACATGTCAAGGGAAGAAATTTTTGCATAATTTATTTTGGCGGATAAGGGGCTAAATGTAAAAAATTACTTCTGCAATACTTTCTTCCCTTAAAGGTGTAATGCAGAAATTCTTTACTGAATGATAATACGTTGGATATGACTTTGCTTTTAACAAGCTTTACACCATTTTCGATCTTCTCAAGCTTGCTTGTACTGTAGCCTACTTTTGATGACTTTGATAACATAACCCACTCCTGAATAACTCTCCAATAAAAGCAATTTTTGCATTTCTGCAACATAAATTTCCGTGAAGGATCGGTCGGTTTTAACTTTTTTCAAGGCATACATTTTTGCGAATGTAAGATTTCACTTTTTTTGCGGAACAAAAATTGGCAAATTGAACAATCAACCATGTTTTGTTGTCAAGACTTTCAAAAAATCAAATGGGTGCATTATCTAGGGATAGGAAAACTATGGAGACAGTAATGTAACTGTCTGATTGATTCCCTAAAAATATTTAGAGTTGAAGTTTAAAAAAAACTCTGTTTGCAGGAAGAAAAAGAAAGTTTTCAATGTATTTATGTGGCATAAATATTTGTGAATCTTGCTTTATGACAAGTATCTATTTATGCAACATTTTTTGCATATAAATCGTCTCAAGGCAAGAATTTTGCACTTAATCAGTCAAAATACGCCTTGTTTAAGGGCTGTTGTTTAATTCTCAAGAAAAGGATGTGCATTTTTACTTAAAAAAAGAATTGTGGTCATGCAAAATATGACGGATTTTAGAAACTTATAAATACTAAATTTAGTTAATAGTTTATTTAATTATTAATGGAATTCTCTCAAATATATTGTCATTGATGTCAATAATTTTAACTTCATTATTCAAAGAATAAAAATTATTTATTCTGCAATTTGGTAAAATTAAATAATTTATGAAACATTGATTTATACACTCAGCAGGTTGAAATTCATTTTTTTGCATAAATGATTCAATGAAAAGGGTACCACAAGTCATACATATACTTATTATTTTACATGACGAATTAATTACAAAAAAATAAATTCATCAATATAAAGTTATCTTTTAACTTTATCAACTTTTAATTGAACTTCTAAAATTTCTTGTTTTTTTTCTACATTCCAGATAGAGACCTAGAACTGTAGTTGACCTTGAAATGATGTCAGTAATTCATTAATAATGTCATAATGTTTATAATGTCGGTGTTATTATTATTATTATTATTAACTTTATTTTAATTGGGTACATTTACATGTACAAAGCCACAGGATAAGGCTGGGTCTATTAAATACAGAATAATGTTGTCTTCAAAGTGCTGTAAGTTCGTTCGTAAACTGACCTTTGAGTTTTATTTGAAAACTAGGTGATTTTAGGGTTCTTATTAAACTGATTCTACCCTAGATTAGAATGTGCCTTAGCGTGCATAAGAGTTTAGGTTATAATTAAAACACATTATAAAAGAAGTGACATTCTCTTAAATCTAAACATTTCAAAAATATACCAGATACAAACCCATCCAGGCCTTTTATTAATAACAGTCTTGACTACTGATCGCTGATTAGTGTCAAAGAACGTGCACCTTATATAAAATAGTTTTCAACTTACCAGAACACAAATAGAACATAAATATATCTAAAAAAGCATATCAAAATACCGTTCAAAAACATTACATTTAAAATTCATTTACAAATAACTATTCTTATCTGGGAAGATATGTGCATATTTTATGACATGGAGAAACACACAAGGAGACAATAGTAATGTACATAAAAGAGAATGAAAATCTAATGTACGCAGTTAGAAGTCCACCCCAGAATCATCATTGATACAAAAACAATATTGATTAAACTTGAAACAGTTCATAAAAACTAAGAGATACAGAAATAATAAAATACCAGCTGTGTGGTCTTGGGTTAGTTGAACAGCTGACCATTCATTTCCATTTGAGGACCCTAAAACAGCACGGCAATCTCCAAGGTTTGCAACAAACAATTCGTCGTCAACAATATAAGCAATCAATGCACAGCAGCCAGACATTGCAACAGGTAAAGTAGTTGAATCTAACATCCCTCTTTCGGTAGCAAGAGTAATTTCAGATACTATATCTTCATCTAATTGTAAAAACGCTTCTTTTATAGCAGAACTTATTTCAGTATTTGAAGGTTGTTCTGCAATTGCATATTCACCCAATACAGATGTTCCAAACAGTTGGCGTAGAGGATTAGATATATAAGACATTATATGACCAGCATTGCTATGCATAGCATATTCATCTTGGGAATTAGTCAGATATTTGCGAACATGTTCAACCCATTTTGATTGTTTTTTCTGTATTTTTGAGTCAGATTCTAGTATATCTTTAAACAAAGAGTCAATATTTACATCTTTTTGACTAAACACTCTTCTGTCAAGAAGTGCCACATGTAAATAATAAGGGAGTCTAATTTTTGCATGCTCAGAAAATCCACTGCCTCCATGTCCATCTAAAACACCAAACAAAACCCCACCATTATGTAAAGATTTAGTAATAAATATTTGGTCTTCATTAGGCTGGTTAGAAGCTAGCTGATTTGTTGAACAACTTCTAATAAATTTACTCTGTAAATTAATAGTATTTTCATTCTCCCAAAGTCTAATATTTACTTCTTCGTCAGTTATATATGAATCACTTTCTGTTGAATTTTGAGAGCTAGTTGACGAGTTCCTTCTACATAGCCTATAAGATGCACGTTTCCTCTTTTTTTGAGATAATACTTTAATGGCAGAGTCTTCGGAGTCAGGGACACTATGTCTCCTTCGCGTCACAATTCTGAAGCCATCTTCTTTTTTATCTGACACATAGTTTACTATATGGGATGTACCTGCACTAAATGACCCAAACCAAGTTCTACCAAATCCTTTTAATGCATAATACAGCTGCCAATGGGCTGAAGTTCCCCAAGCCCATTGTGCTGTTGAAACTCGCATGAAAACACAAACACACTTCTGTCTGGATTCTCTCTCTAAAACACATGCGATTCTGAAACAGGATTTTTATTGCACTTTAGAACAGTTGTTGTTATACATCATTCCATGTTTGATCACGTCTTGAGAGTTAATGAGACTGAAGTTAACTTCTTAAATTTCCGGGTCAGCGCCAGGGTTCCGAGCAGACGTCTGGTCTGGGTTGCTGGATCTTCAGTTCTGCACTGATATAAGTCGTCGTCGGTCTTTTTTTCCGAGAACAATAAGTTTGGTATTACTTACTCACCCGATCAAAATAAGCGAGTTACTATTGAGAGATAAAGGCTTTTTAATCAGTGTGCGTGTGCCCAGGATTTACTTTTTGTCCGTCGACCGAAAGATGTAAACAAACATGGCTGATCGTTGTGGTCAAGATCGCATGCTTGTGAACGCTCTGAAAAGCCAACCTTCTTTTCTAAACCTCAGCAACAAGAAGTTAGAGAAAGTGCCTGAAGTCATCGGAAAGATAATATCTTTAAAATCTTTGTCTCTCAAAAATAATTCACTGAGTGATCTTTCTCTGGCATTATCCTTTCTTACGAAGGTAAAAAAAAGTGTTTTTATTTTTTTATTCTTTCTGAAAGTTTCCTGTTGCTACGTATGTATAGCTAAGCAAGGTTTCCCCAGTTTACCTCAACACATTGAAGTGCAGACGTGAAAAGAAGGGGGTATGTGCAGTGGTGGCATTTGTTGTGTGTAGCCCTGTTAAATCTAGATAGATACTTCCATCTATCTTCAATTCTGAATTTCCAAACACCAAAAAACTCCTGTCGCCGCCTGGATGACGGCTACATACCTAGCTAATAATAATAATAATAATAATAATAATAATAAATAATATTTATAGTGGCTAGCCCGGAAAATCACAAGGACGTATATTCAGAGGATT
>JAUCNQ010003351.1:0-14207 GCA_032352715.1 Bougainvillia muscus | reverse complement strand
ATCAGCCACTGTTTTAAAATTCTCGTTGAATACCTCACATGCTTTATCTAGGTCATAATCAGCTTTATTAAATATTGCCCAATCTAAATTTCGGGTGTCTGCAAGAAAAGCCTCATCATCAAAGTTCTTATATGAGCGGACCGTAATTGTTTCAAATTCGGTCTTTGGACGCTGAAATCTTCTTATCACATAGGTAAAATTGTGCATGCATGCACCACACATATTTAGGGGTCGTCAAAGCAACAATACACCATTTCACCATTACAAATAACAATAGAAAAGCGGTAAAATCTGTCTATCCAGGGGCTAATACAGGAATTGAATTTGGGTGGCGCAAGCCGTCCATGGAGTATCGTGATTTTTTTCAAAAAGATCAATAGTGAGTGGTCAAAAAAACATTCAGCGGTGAGGGAATTCGCTCTGGCCACACGTACGAATCGAGGTCCGACTGCATGAAGCCGAACTCAACACCAGATAAGTGTATGGAGCGAGCTCATTTCCCAAATATCAAACCACGCATGGGTGATGATGGACGGAAACAGCAAAGAAATATTGTTGTCGTAGCAGCTAAAGTTTTTTGATTTTTAATTTTTTCTAATTTCCCGACTCTCCGGGTTTTATATGCACCGGGAGGAGGACTTGATCCAGGATTTTGTTTGGAGTCGGCCATACCACCTTTATACGAATATCACATATGTCCCATGAACTCCACGTTTGCTCCACGAGGAGCTCACATTGGCAAAGTGTAAAGTGCCATCAAAAAAACGTAAATAAATCCAGAATTACTTATGATATCCATATTCTGTAAAAAGTAACCACCAGATACATTTGTATTGCTACCTCGGTACAAATTTAAAATATCGGAAAGAAAATAAAAGCAGTGAAATTTAGGGTCAAAGTTGGCAATGTCCACTTCTTCATAAAAATGTGGGGAGACTTTTTCAGACATTTCGGCTATTTATGATTTCCTTGCTTAGTAACTGGAACCAAAGTATGAACCAACCAAAGCTTTAGTCGAAATGTAAAAAAAAAATACAAGTGTTGACTAAACTTTCTGAAATAAGCTTAATTCTTTCTCCTGCTTCGTTAGAATCCTCGCCACGCCGCGCTGTATCCTTCCACAGCCATGTTTTAGTTTAAGTTGTTCAAGTTAGCCGTTAATGGGAAAATTATAAAATGATGATGTGAGATCGATGATAAAGAAATGCCTGGTTATACCCGAACAGCAGTCAGAACGCGCAGGTAATATTGGTAAACAAACTGGAAAAACTTCAAGCTGATCCAACATGGCATAATCTTGCGCATAGCACACCATGCACGAAATGCCTGGCATCTTATATCGACTGGTTTTAATTTTATATGAAATAAAATAAAATTCTGCTTCGTGGATCGAGTGTGCCGCGGTAAAATCTATGTTTTTAAGAAAGTTACACAAAATTTAAAACTTAAAAGTCAAATAAAAAGCCATGTGTTTGTCCGTTATATACGGCACATCATTTCACAGAGCTAATGTTATTCGCGCTCGAACAACACAATAGTTTTAGTTAGATATGTTTTCACGATCATGGAATCCGTTGACAAAGATGGAAAACCCACATTTTTGCTGATTTTAATAAATAACATATGTTTACCCTCATTTTCCCTCGAAGTGTTATATATAATTGGCAAGACATGGCCTTCTGGAAGAAGAAGCTTTTTACAGTTTCTTTAAAGAGCAATTTACTCAAAAGTTATGACCGAAGGAATAGGTCATGGTCATAAAATCACTTTTTTTTCTGAAAAACTTTTCTGTTTAGGCCGAGTGTTAAAGTGTAACAGGACGCGAATCAAGGTCTTTTTTGGAGTCGGCCTTTTCTAAAATATCTTAGGTTCGCGTCACCGCCCGCCCGCCCGCCTTCCCGCCCCATACTGAAAACCAAAATATCTCTGCCTTTTTGAGGCGGAGCCAGCGGCATTCATTTATTTATGCAACCACGACTTCGCAACAAAAACCGTTTAGAGCTATCTGTTCCGAAATGGTCTTTCCTTTGTGTACCATTATTGAGTCTTGTGCAACTTCCTCTGGCTACATTTGCTCCGCATATGTTCGAACTTCATTCTGGTTGCGATGCGAATTTATAAATGTAAATTTTAGAAATATGTTGATTCAAGAAGGTATTTAGGTGGTTTATGAAAATGATGGAGTGTGTTTAATATCAAAATGGTGAAATGGTGTATTACTTTTCGTAACACTGCCAAAGATGGTGTTCAAAAATGTGTTTGATTCGCGTCACCGGGGCATCCCATGCCCATACTGAAAAGCAAAATATCCCGCTTTTTTGAGGTGCGGAGGAGAAGCGGGATTTATTTATCGGCTTCAGGTCACTGCACGGCTTCTCAACAAAAACGGCGAAGCAATCTGTTCTGCTGAAATGGTCTTTGTATTGTGTATATCATTATATTGAGTTTTGTGCAACTTCCTTCCCTTACATTTCATTCGCTCATGCATGTTCGAACTTCGTTCTGGTTGAGATGTGAGGCGGTGCACAGCTGTTCCAAGGGGAAATGAGGCCGAAAACAAGAGAAATTTATACCTTAGGGTTATACATATATAACTTAAAAATGGCTTATGGTTTTTTGGATCTGTATAAAAAAATTATTATTAATTAAATAATTTTTTTACCTAGAATAAAAAAAAAATCATAATAATTTGTACGAGTACAAAAACGAGGCAAGTATATAAGGCAAATGTTCAGGGTTTTTTAGATGTGACATGTCCTTTGTGCTGAATTTAAATATGAAAGTGAAAATTAGGCTGTTGAAACTGCTATGGTATCAGCATTAATAATAAAGCTATTAATATAAAAGATTTTCACATCTTTTCGCAACTTAACAAGTATAAAAAAATGGGCAAATTTAACCGGTAAGAATTTGAATGCACTTTGAAGATCAAGTTTTACTGAGATTTACTTTAGATTTCTTGTACGATAGCTACCACAATGGGAATCTTTTGCTTATAACTTTTGTTCTATACATTATTAAGTGATGCCCTTTGGTAGCTTTTAACTTTTAATTATAGACAACGCAACGACACAAAAAAATATAAAAATAGTTGCGCCCATTAGCGTCCAGATATCCTCTGAAAATATTAACCCATTTATCCTCTAATAATTAATTTTAAGCTTATGTAGTTAATCAACTCAAGAAGATTGTTTTTGAATGTATTATCCTGTCTTACGTCAAATAGAAATAATTCATCTGCTGAGTGCTGTCGTTGGCTCCATGGGTGTTGATTATGCAAAAATCCGAGAATGACAAATTATGACGTCATCGCCGACACAATGACGTCATAATTAAAACGACGACGTCAAAATATCAGACTTATGATGTTGTACCACTGTGCCAAGTTATACAATGAATACGTAATATTAACACATACTTTAGAGGTGCACGGTACTTTGTACTTTGTGAAATGAACATCCGCATCAGCAACGTAACGCGTTTGGTCATGTGATTTGAAAAAACTGCTAATTTTAGGCTATTTATAAATTTTTAGAAAATTTAACTTATACAGATGTGTTCAGAACAACAAGATGATCCTTTTAAGCTAAAGTTGTTAGGGACCGTCCACAAAATTTGTATCGAAATTCGTATCAATTTTCATACAGAAGGAGTGTTTTTGTGCATACTAAGAATGCACAAAAACACTCCTTGTGATGAACATGGTTCGTTTAACGATACGAATTTTGTGGACGGCCCCTTAGTATCCCCTCAATTCTTTTTTTTAAACTTCTTTAACTCTCCCAAGGCTTACACTACTCCTCCTTCATGAAACCACTATTCCCAATTATTTATCTGTCTCTTAGCTTTAACACCTCTCTGCCAACCCTATCATGGCAATCACCACTTAAGATAACAGAGGAACAGATTGACTGCGGTACTTCTAGGAACATGGCGCTGAGAACATCCTCGTCTTGAGGTTGACTGGGGACCCTTCGATTATGAGCTCATGTGTTACCGCTGAGTCACCACTACAACAAGCTTTAATTATAAAGTTGTTAAGTCTCTCTTTTTTTCTTTAGCAATATGATGAGGGTGACTGGAGAAAAGTTCGATTTATTGACAAACAAAAAACTGTAAGTATACTTAACTCTGAATATTGTTGGAGCTTTTTGCTTATCTTGCAACTATGCTTTGGAGAATTATTAAACAGAAATCGTTCAGTTGTCATGATTTTGTCTTAAATGCTTCAGGCTTCCTCTCATACAAGTTATTAATTCTGATTCAGAAGAGGTGTGTTTTTGCATACTTCGTCTCAAAAATTCGTTTTAATTATGCACAATAACACTTCATCTGAGATGAAAATTAATAGGAATAAAGCAAATTGTGAAGCGAATTTAAGCGAATTTTTGGGACGGTTCCTTATATGCACAATGATTGTCATTAATCCTCAGGTGAAAATAAAGCAATTGTTAAACGAAATTTAAACGAAAATTTATAAAATGTTTTGTATGTTGTATATGTTTTACCTAGATTCCACCTAGATTGCGTACTAATTTCCGTACTAATTGCTTGGACGGTCCCGTAGTATATATAGTATTTACTAATGGTCTTCATACATGTTTTAGAAAACATTTAACTTCTACTTGCCAACCTGATAAATATTTTAAATATTTATTTTACTTCTTTTTTACATCAATATTTTTATGCAACGTTGTTAGAAAAGCTTCTCTTTGCAAAAAACACATGTTTAGGAAATTTTCTCCGAAGCTACTTGGGAAATAGGTATCAATTTTCATCCCGGAGAAGTAACTACGAAACGATTTGCGATGCGAAATTTGAAAAAGGTCCTGAAATAAAGAGGGACGGCAAGGAACCGTCTCAAAAATTAATTTTATAAATTCGCTTTATCCTGTAAATTATCATCTCAGATGAATTGTTAATGTACATACTTTGTATGCACAATAATACTTCATTTGAGGTGAAAATGAAGCGATTTGTGAAGCGAATTTAATTTTTGAGGCTACTTACCTTTTCCAATTCAGGGTGTAAGCTAAGGCTTAAAATTCTGCGGATACCGCGGTTTTCCCAATTGTGTATAGACTAAGATTTCCCACTTGTTCATTGCCTTGAATTTAATTATTTGTTTTTTTTTACAAGTGGTGAAAAATAATAGAAAAAGATTCCCCTCACGGTGTTTCTTCCCAGCTTGGCTTCACCATATTTAAACATTTGTTTTTGTTAATATTTTGTTAATAATAATTTATCGGCAGCCAAAACGTTTCAGGCGCCGCCTCCGATGCTTAAAGCCAGCAAAAACCTATGTATGTAAATAGACATGATAAAGTTTTCTAATGGGATAAATCGTTTTAAGAGTACTTTGAGCAAACTGTAATTATTGGAAAAATCAAGTCGGGCAAAGGGATAAAAATAGATGAAGTCTCTTTAAACCTGTTTTAAAGGGAAAAAATAGTTTTCTATCTTTTAAAGTCTTCAACTCCACCACATGTATTTTTCTTTTCTTTGAGCTTTTAAGCAACAGGTAATTGAAATAATTTGCGCAGGAGTACGTTTCTATATCAAATTTAAAGGGCAACTGTATTATTTGAAAAAGTAAAACTTGCGTACCATATTTGTTGCGGTACATGCGGTACATCGTTAACGTCCTCTTGTTCCCACCACAGGGCAGAAACTTCACAAAGTCGAAGAAGTAATAAAGGTTATTCATTTTAAATATATTTGACCGTGGTTATTTAATGTATATTTTCCTTCTTCGTTTTAGTATGGCGGTCGGTTAGGGCCATACGCTGCAGCATTTCACCAATACACGATTAACATTTCAAATACGCCTACAGCATTTCACCAATATACGATTAACATTTCAAATACGGCTACAGCATTTCAAATACTCCTACAGCATTTCAAATACGCCTACAGCATTTCACCAATATACGATTAACATTTCAAATATGCTGCAGAATTTCAAATACACCTACAGCATTTCAAATACACTTTCAGCATTTCAAAACACTACACAAAACAAATATAAACAAAGGATCAGAAAAAATTAATAATTAAAGAGTTCCACCTTTAAAGCTTAGTTCTCACTGAGGATAAAGTTTTTCTAATAGTATTGAGATAGTGTGATTGCTGTAACTGCCTCGTTGTTCATAAAGTTGTTGCAGTGTTAATTAGAACATTTTTTGGATGAAAGCCTATCAATTTTAAAGTTATTCATCTAACAACTTTCATACATTAAGTGTGTTTTCCCACCATATATTATCGTAACTTTATTCATAGTGAGAACTTAGCTTAAACGAGTATTTGAAATGCTGCAAGTGTATTTGAAATGCTGTAGACGTACTTGAAATGCTGCAAGTGTATTTGAAATGTTGTAGGCGTATTTGAAATGCTGCACTTGTATTTGAAATGCTGCAAGTTTATTTGAAATGCTGCAGCGTATTCGAAATGTTGTAGGTGTATTTGAAATCTAAATCGTGTATTGGTGAAATGCTGTAGGCGTATTTGAAATGCTGTAGGCGTATTTGAAATGTTAATCGTGTATTAGTGAAATGCTGCAGCGTATGGCCCTAACCGGCCGCCATATTTTAGTCGGCCGCCATATTTAGTTTTTATCGTAAATGAAATGAAAACTCAGACTTGCAACCACTTCCCTCCAAGTATGAAAAGGATAACTGTCACGCAATAATAGAGCATATACATGTGGCCTATATACACAAAGGTGAAATCTTTCCGTTGTCATCGTAGGTTAGATTGTTCGTGGATTAGACTGTGCTTTTTCTCTAGGTTGATCCTTTCTTTGCACAAGACATGATTGCTGAAATTCCACCAATTGAAGTGTCTGAAAGAGTAACGTCGTGTAATGGAGGTAATTTCTACAAATATTGTTATTTTCTTCGAATATCGTAATAAATATATTGTTTCCTGGTCATGACTGTTATGAGATTGTTAATACATATTTTTTATATCAAAAGGCAGATCTCCGGAATGGTTATTACCCCTATTAAATTCGCTTCATTCTTATCTTCATTTTGTATGCAGCAGGACATTTTTTTATCTGGGACTAGAAAGTAAAGCGAATTTTTGAGACGAATTTCTTAGCGCTTCATGTCATAGCATATTACTAGGAACCGTCTTAAAAATTCGCTTCATTCCTGTGGATTTTCATCTCAGATGAAGTGTTATTGTGCATACTTTGCATGCACAATAACACTTCATCTGAGGTGAAAATGAAGCGATGTGTGAAGCGAATTAAAACAAAGTCTTTGAGACGAACCCTTCTATTTAATTTATTTTTTATCCAATCTTGACGTTAAGAGTTCAGTTCATGAATTGATCTTAGAATAGGAGGGTAGCGTCCGATTAGATGAAAGCGCAATTTTTTTGTAAAAAAAGTCCTAAAAATACCCTGTTTTTTTTGAAAACTAGGTATTTTTAAGACTATTTTACCTAAAAGGGGCCATTTCTTCTCCTTTATTCAAGGTTTAGCGTCCGATTAACATAAAAGGTCTGGAATACGACATACCTTCAACTATTTCCCTTGCATATGTTTCATCGTCAACAATTTGATTGATTGTTTAAAAATACCCCTGTCGAAATCGTGAGGGTAGCGGTTGATCAGTTTAATGAGGACAATTTATGGAAAGAGCCCTATTATTATTACCCTATTATTATTACTACCTTATTAATACATTTTTCACTTTGAAAACTGGGTATTTTTAGGACTCTTTTACATAAAAAAGGACACTTTCATTGTCATAGTTCAAGGGTCAGCGTCAGATTGGCGGATGCTTAGTATGCACAAAAACACTCCTTCTGTGATGAAAATAGTTCGTTTTACTTTACGAATTTTGTGGACGGTCCCTTAGTATTGCTCTCGTTCATGAAAGGACTAGTAGAAAAGAGACAAAGAAGCAACATTACGACGGTGAGAGAGAGTGTTCGTTTAGAAGAAAGTTCCTCGCCTATAACATTGCAGATTCTCCTCTCTGCTTTTATCTGTAATATCTAATATATTTTTAATGCATCAGGATCAAAGAGATAGTATTTGTGCTTTTTTAGGTGGTGGTGCACTTGGTCATCCCAAAGTATTTATTAATATCGTAAGTATTAGCATAACCCCTAAAATGTCCAAGGTCTAATGAAGATTTCACACATGCTTTAACTAACCTGCAGAAATTGCTGCAATAATTTTAAAGCATGTGTAATCACTTAACCCAATTTTATTTGGGTTGACTTACATGGCATTTACTTACATGGCATTTACTTACATGTTGTATAAATAAAAAAATTGAAGAGACCGTCATCAAAATTCCTACGCAAATTACTATCAATTTTCATTCAGAAGGAGGTCTTTGTGCATACTTAGTATGTGTGCATACTTTAGTATGTACAAAGAAACTTCTTAGGGTCCGTCCATTTTGTTCGAATTAACGAAAGTCCGAATTTTCAAAGCAGCATTCGAATTAGCGGTATACGCAGATGTAATGATATTTGCGAGGTATTTTTTACCAAGGACTGATAGCCATTTTGCAGCTTTAAACTGTCCGAGAACAATAACCACTACTTAACTGTGGTTTAAGCAGTTTGTGATATTTTAATAGTATTTAAAATTACAGTATTTTTAAATATTTAAGAAGCAAAATGAGTTATTAACGCCTCTCCTTTAGGGTTCTTCTCAAAATTCGCTTTAATTTGCTTCACGAATCGCTTCATTTTCACCTCAGATGAAGTGTTGGTACACAGTATGCACAATAACACTTAATCTGAGATTAAAATTGACAGGAATGAAGCGAATTTACAAAGCGAATTTTTGAGAAGGTTCCTTATAGGAACCCCCGTCTTATAGATTCGCTTTATTACTTCGCTTCATTTTCTTAGGGCTCGTCTCAAAAATTCGCTTAAATTCGCTTCACAATTCGCTTTATTCATAAAAAATTTCATCTCAGATGAAGTGTTATTGTGCATACTGTGTATGCACATAATAACACTTCATCTAAGGTGAAAATGAAGCGAATTGTGAAGCGAATTCAAGCGAATTTAAGCGAATTTTTGAGACAGTACCTAGCACTTCATTTGACGTGAAAATGAAACTGTTTGTGAAACGAATTGAATTTTTGAGACAATCCCTACAGTAGTACACAAGTAATGAATTTAACAAAATCACATAGGTTAACGTGAAACAATTCATATTTCAGGATAAACCTGGTGCACATTCCTGTGGATATTGTGGATTACAGTATATACGAAAAAGTCACCATTAATAACAAAGAGTTTTGTATTAAAAATTTATATGACAAATGTTTTTTTTGTAAATTTTAGTTTGTGTAATAAAGAGTTGAAAGATCGTTTAAACGAAGATTTTGATAATGTTTTAATTTTGTCCCCCTTTTTTTGTCCCGATGGTAACACAATCTTGAAGCAAAATGTTTCTGGATTGTTTAAGAGTGTATGTACTCTCGGTCCCCTAATTTAGGGAACCAAGAGTACAAAGGGTTATACAGGCCACTCTCTTATTTACAGACACTCTGAAAAGCGGACAACTTATTTACTGTTCACTGGAAAAACCTCAGTCAAATTCTCACAAGTAACTTTCTAATAGGCTAATTCGAGGGTGCATTGTATTACTTACTGTACATTGTTTTTACGCAAACAGTCGGTCCTCGTGTCTGCTGAATTGTGAAAGAAGTGACGTCAGAAATCATGCAATGATAGATCTCCTTTAGTCGCCCCTTTTAACTAGTCTATCATACTGTTGGCGCAGAAAATAACTATCCCTGACCGTACTAATACTAATAGGGCACTTATACCCAGGGTACCGGATAGCCCTACACAAAGTACAACTGTACCCTTATCTATGTAGTTCTAGCACGGCCGTATTATGACATTAACCTTGTAGAAACTGAGAACTAGTTTGATAATGGCCTAATTTTACTTAACCCTTAAATGCATACTGTCGTAAAATGGTCACACATACTGAAACAAACCTGCAGCAAATGCTGCAGGATTGTTAAAGCGTGTGTGACCGTTTTCTAACACAATGCATTAGGGGGTCAATTAACTCCAGTCGGATTTAATAGTTTTGCTACATTCAATAGGTTTTTAAAGGTCAGTGGTAAAGGGTCAAAAGTCTTATTCCGCTTACATCATTGCACTTATCATCTTGGAAGTATTGACTAATAGTCTTAGAAAATTAAACATACACTGCACTCCGTTGTAGGCATTATTTACATAGAGGATCAATTTTACTCATTCTTAAATTAAATATGTTTACTATAACTAATCGTCACATAGAAGAAAATCCGCTGAAATCACCATCAACCAATGAATCGAATGTTGCATAAGAAGAGATGCCTTTATGGCATTTTTATGTCTCGTATTTTCAAAACAAATAACTGCGTGTTCTCTTTGTACTGGCAATGTTTAATGGTGGGATGTTGTTGATGTTGAACTTTCTGCGGATTAGTTCTCGTAGAATTTGTCATATTTAAAACTAGTTTGACCTCGTACCCAAGATGACAGTGTTTCTTCTTTCGTGCTGTCAGTTACTGTCTTACAGTAACAAAAACCGAGAAAATCGATATTTTCTCCTTACAAGATTGTTTTGTATTCCAATTTTAGATTTTCTCTTGTATGATAACAAAATGTTAAGTCAAACGAACAAGTTTTACTATGTTAGATGCTAATCAGGGTGGATGCGCGAACTGGAAAACCTGGAAAAAAGGCCAAAAATCCAGAAAGGCAGGGAAAACCTGGAAAAGTCGGGGAATTCTGAGAAAATTGGTTGTGGTCAGAGAAAAGTCAGGGAAAAGGTATCCCTCATTTTTTAAAGTGCCAAAAAGGATTATGAAATCCCGATAGATGAAATGCTTAATCTGCCTCATGCAACATTTTATTAACGTTACTCAGTTATTTGCTTTCACAATATTTTCTTGTGACATTTTTTTGTATTTATCTGATTTTATGAGTGGCGACAGTTAGTCACAGGAATGATACTTAAAGAAAAAGTTCTATAACGGTTGTCTGGCAGCTTATTTTGGCTCTGCAGAAGTAAAAATCTAAAATTTTCTTACTAGGCCTCGAAAGCCTTCAGGGCCGAAAGCCTACAGGGGCTAAACAATGGGGAGGGTGCAAAAGAGTGAATTTTTGTGATTAAATAGGGGGAACGGTCCAAGTTGAGGGGCTGGGGTGGGGGAGGGGGGGGGGGTGCAAACCTCTATATGTTGGGAGGAAAGGGGATGGTCTTTCATTTCTTGGTATAGTTTGGTTGGAAGGTGAGATTACTGTAAGTCTTTTTCTTTAAATTGTTTCATCTTTCTCAATGTTAGTCATTTTAATATTGGACATAAACACATCAACAATTCCGGCTTACTTAACCCATAGAACATGTTTTATGGAGGAACTTCACCGCCACTATTTTGGATCCTACGGTGTGGATGATAGGGGTATTATTTGAGGGGCATATTGTAGGAGGCATCTCTTCATGTGGGGATTGTATTTTGATGGAGAACCCTAAGACACCATGAACCCTAAATCCCAGCCACCTCAACTTCAGATTCATTCCGCCACACATGATTCACTGTAGACTGATGTAAAGATCAATGGACACTTCTTCTTCTATCTTCGTTTTTTTATGTAAACTTATGCAAGGGATAAAAAAACAGAACTATATAGTCGCAGGGGAAAATGTAGTCTTTTCACTTGGCATCAGGGAAAAAAGTGTCAACCTCAAAATCAGGGAAAGAGGTATAGATTTTTGACAAAAGTCAGGGAAAAAGATTTGCCAAAAGTAGCATAAACCCTGTGCTTCGTTTCGGACTTTCTTTCGAATATCATAAAAACAAGCACAAAGCATTGTGCCTTGGGCCGCTTTACAACCTCGTACCCAGGTCAGTTTTTTCGCTTTTTGATTTCCCAAAATTAAAAAGCGAAAAATGGTCCTGGGTACGAGGTTGGCCGCTTTATGTAGTCGGTACTCTCAGGTGCTTATTACAAGGGGGGAGGGTGGGGGGGTGGTGTGATTAAAAGGGGGGGGGGTGGGAATTTTCCTCCAGGTATTATACAGAGGGGGTCTTAATAAGCTCGGGGGGGGGGGATTTTCCAAAAATTAATAAACGTCCTCCCCCTTGTATTAAGCACCTGAGAGTAGAACCGCTGAGTATCACAAGCCCCAAAAGAATAGAATAAAAATAGGTGCTCAAAACGTAAATATGTATCTAGCTAGAATATATCACGAATCTTGCAGAAAGTTGCCTTCCTCTGCCATCTTACCAACCTTGTTCCCAGGTCAGGGTTGTCTCTTGGAACAGGTAAATACAGCATCACGTCATTGATAATACTGTGCGAAAATTATTGTTTTCCAATAAACTAACATGTGTACTTTTCTAGCGAAATGCAGCAATAGACTTTACTCGTTATGACGATTTCCGAATGGGCAAGTGCACGTTTGTTGATGCGAGCAATGATTTTTCGCCACCGTATGTTTTTACCAATTTTGAGATAGTGGGAATGCAATTGTTGTTTCTAATAGCAACAAATCCTACAGAAAATATTATATGAAAGCATTACGCACTATGAACAAGTATTTGCCTTTGTGCATATAGACCGCTTGCATATTCTATTCTACAGGATGGAGTGCATGCAGCCTGTATACACAAAAGTGAAAAACATAATATTCGCACAGTATTATATGTCCATATTTAAGTTATGCTGGCATGAAAGAAGGTTTGGCTTATGTCAGATTATTTACTTTCTCAATGAAGGAGTGTTGACATGGTTTCAGAATAACAAACGAAATATAAAAACATATTTAATCTTTGAAATCAAATCTTCATACCTTTATATTAACAAGGAGTAAGGAACTGGCTGGCCAGAAATCCTTTCTTCATATAATTTTTATATCTTTTTAAAATACATAATACAATTTTGTTAGGTAACATTCGCTGGCGAATGTAAACATTATCTGTAGTTTATAAAAAGAGGAAGATTTGTGTCGTTTTATGTTTGTACAATATAAATAAATTTCTAAGAGACAACGAGAGTAAACAGTGAACTTAGTGCAATAAGAAGAACACGAAAAGACTTCGTGTCTATCGGAAAAGCAGGTTATAAACGATGGTTAAGTTATTGCATGGAATATTACTTTTCACAGTAGTGTTGAGTGTCTGTTCCAAAGAAACTGATGTTATATTTGTGGATCCGGTAAGATCTGTTGTTGCGCGAAAAACCATGTTAAGTAACTCACCTGCCGTTATCCGTTTATGGTTTAAAACATCAGCCAATCTAGGGCATCTGCCAATGGATAACTGCAGGTTGTGCTAAACCTGATTTAACAAGTGCTGTTATTCTGACGAACCGTTATTTTTCTTTGTAAACTAACATGCACGGCGCCGCCGCAAAGGCTGTTGAGGCCAAAGCCCTCCTACTATCTCTTTAGAAAGAGAGATTTTTTTTCTTACGTTTTCTTATTTTCGAATGACAAGGTGTGAGATGATCTTATAACCAGAGCACGTGGCCTATATTTTGCGTTCAAATAAACACTGTAACTCTCTATATAAACGACAAGGTTTATATTCAATTTGTCGTCCCTGACTTAATTAGACACTATGTTCTAGAATGTTATTATGTCTTCATCATATAACAATTTTTTTGCATCCTTACTGGGTATGCTGGGTTCGAGTTTGCCTTACCCCCAACAAAACACTCGTATTCTTACTATTAATTAGTAAAAACAGCAAAGTCAACCCCCAGAGACGCGGTTGAAGTGAAGTGAAAAGAATTGAAGTTTCACCGCCTAAAAACTTAGTCTGTTAAGCCGACGATTCACGAGTCGAGTAATTGCTTTCAACTTGTGCTGAGCTCGTAGTGCGTATATTAAAATTGCATTTTTGAAAAATGATACACGCAGGCAACTTTTTCATTCGACATCACATCAATTGCTTTCAACTACAACCTCGATCCCAGAGCTTTTTGTATCTTTCTGATTCTTTGGATAGTCGTATCGACTATCCAAAGAATCAGAAAGATACAAAATGTCCTGGGATCGAGGTTGTTTCAACTTGCGATATTTACATGATACACAAGGCAACTTGTTGAATTTGACATAACTTTCTTCCTGCTCATTTGCAGTAAAAAAATAACGCGTTTTGATTGGCCAAAAAGAAGCAACTAGTTGCCGAATTTCCAACTCGTTGGAAACTTCTTTTGTC
>JAUCNQ010003350.1:0-23180 GCA_032352715.1 Bougainvillia muscus | reverse complement strand
CTGTCGTCGAATAATAGTGTTATTAGATAGCAAGACGGGAAATTACCGTCTTGCTATCTAATAACACTATTATTCGACGACAGTTATTCGACAGATAATGTATGAATACTGCGATTTATCTGCGCTGTAAAGTGTATGATAACATGTTTTATAGATTAAATTATTGGTTCAGTTCGGTTTCGTCACAAATTGTATTATTTTCATTTCAGAAGAAAACCATCACAAAGACACTCACACATCCAGAATGAACATTGGTAGCAATGAAACGAATTTGTAAAGCGAATTTTTGAGTCAAGTCCTTTTTAGGGGTCGTCTCAAAAATTCGCTTAAATTCGCTTCACAAAGTATGCACAATAACACTTCATCTGATGAGACGAAAATTAATAGGAATAAAGCAAATTGTGAAGCGAATTTAAGCGAATTTTTGAGACGAACTCTTAGAAAATATACCTACCTAATGTTTGACCAGCAGATAGCATACAAAGAGGGTATCCTGCTCCTTTATCTGGATAAACATATATATTATACATAGATCTTTTATCATGTCCCATATTGTTTTTGTAACCTAAAAGTAAATGCAAAAAATCATATCTCAAATGGTCACAAGTCGTTTCATTTTCATCTTATAAAAATTGCCAAGTATGCACTAAAGATATATGAGCGCTCCGAACATTCTGGGAACGCTCCTGAAGAGTTCCATGCGTTCCTGAGGAGCCCAATCGTTCTCAGAGTGTTTCTACAGTGTTACAGGACGTTCTAGAAGCGTTCCATATTGCTAAATCCCTTTTTTCCCAAAATCTCATATAATTAAAAATATGTAGATTTTCTGCTGATTATGATTGTACTAAAATTTTACAGTGGATTGTTATTCAGAAGATGACACTTCTTCTTCTGAGATGAAAATGAAACAAACTCTTACCTCCATAAACCAGATAATTGTTTGTGTCATTCCAATAACAAGAGCCATCATCATGATCGATTGGCCACACTGAACGATAGTTGTTGATCAGGAAGTTATAACGAATATTATTTTCTTTAACAGCCAAAGATGCTGTCTTACCATCATACGTACGAGTAAGATATGGTACTCTATCCCATGTGTTGATAGGACCATGATCATTAGTTTCTAAATTAATATGGTACTGTCTATAATACGTATCGCAAATTGAACAAGTTACAACATCACAGAAGAAGTGTCTTTGTACTGTGTGCACGAAGACTCTTATTCTGAATGAAAATTTATATACAAAATTGCATACGAATTCCGTGGACGGTACCTTATTATTGTTTGAATTCTGCTACTTCTGTAGCAGAATCCAAACAATGTTTCGTAATTACTTACATCTTTGGCAGTGAATAACGTTTTGCTATTTGCGTTTCATTCTGCAGTAATAATACATGCATTTCTATACAATTAAAAGATATTAAAAATATTATTATAGCAGAGGGCGTTAATGACACGGAAGGGTGCATAATCAAAAACTAAGGGATGCAAATGACAACAATGCCCCAATGAATGAACATTATTTTTATTATTACTCATATCTACGCCTTCAAATTTAATTTACCACTTCAACATCTTTCGTTTGTTTCGTTTTTTGCTGTCTAATTTTATCAATGTGACGTCAGAATTCGATTAGCAATGCAATGGCATCCAACCTCCCAGTCTATTCTAAACATTTGATGTTTTAAATATTATATGTCTTTATGATAATAAAAAATATTCGAAAATGTTCAAAATTTCATTGCAAATTCCATTTATGCCTGCTAAACGAATGTTACCCGGCTACAGTGCCTGCAATGTGAGTAATATATGATATACCTCTGACAAAATTGAAAAGTAAACTGTTGTTGATAAGATTGCCACCACCAAATCCATCGTTGATATTTATTCCGGCACGTGGACCATTAAAGAATATATTACGATCTAGCGTGCTTTCACAAGATCTTGATTGGACAAATGCATAACTCTAAAATGCAGAATATAATTTATAAAAATACGTTATTTTACATTTACTGAAGTCAATCAAGTGCGTTTATATGAATTATTTAGAAATTATTCAATGTACGTCATTAATTACACTGGAATACCAAAATAAAGAAATCTTTCATAGGATTGTCGATACAACTCGTAATCAGACAAATGCAAAATTGAATCTACCTGCTTTCCCCATACACCATTCTCGAATAGGAGATTCTTCCTCACTATAACCCCTCTTGGTTGCTCTCCCTGTGTTCCATCAATCAAATGCGTATCACCAACAAGAACGATGCCATTGTCACCAAGACGAAAGAAAATATTTTCTGACAATTCCAAGTCTCTGTTATAATTACTGTGAAAGAAAACATAATTATAAAGCTCACAGCCATGCAAGGTGTCGTCAATATTCATTAAGTTCAGTGTTTAGATATATACCATATTGTAGACGAATCTGATAAGTGAGTTTTTAGAAGCCTTTCGCAGAATCTTTACCACAAATCGTACCAATTTTCCTCTCTTTTAAAGTACTTTAATGGACAATTTATAACAACAAAAGAATACAGATACGTTACATACATGCAGAAAGCTTTTTTACCTGATAGCTACGTCACATTAATATAATAATATTCCAGGTTATTTTCAAATGCAGAGACCGCTTTGTTTGAAAATTATGTTTATTAGAACCATTAAAACTATAAATGATAAAACCATTGACATTTCTGTAATGGAAATCGAATCCATTTTCATTCAAATGAATGGAATACCGCATATATATTACTAAAAATGGTAGGAACTGTGATACAAAATTGGCAGATGGTCTCTTACCATCTCTTACCATGGATGCAACATATTTTTTTATTTCTTGCATTTTTTTCAAAGTGTATACGATGCCTTACTAACCTCACAAAAATACCATTTCCTCCAGGAGAGTCGAAGGTACATTGTTTTATTGTTGCACCTTCAGATCCTTCAATAAAAACAAGACCATTAGGATGCACAGACCAATCACCACCACTTGGAACCATATATGGTTCTAAAAAGGTTTGCGTTGAATGCTCGAAGGTAAGACCAACTATAGTTACGTTTCTAACTGGGTTTCTCTGACTTCCTGAAATCTTTAACGAAGTTGGTAGTTGAGGTATGCTGATCTAAAAGTAGCCATAAATATAAGGTGTATTTCAGTAAAAGAGCAATAATAACTATACCTCGTCTGTTTGATATTTACAAGCTAAAGGATCGTCTCAAAAACCTGCTTTATAAATTGAGTCCGTATCACAGCATGACTTTATTCGCATAATGCTATTAGAATATAAGGAACAACCTTAAATTCATGCACAGGAAGTGTCCTTGTGTATCATAGCGTCCTCCAGGGTCAGCCCCCCCATATTTCATCCCCTGAAACCAAGACAGGTTGTTATCTACCTTATTTTTCGTTGTCCTGAATCCTGATTCCCCCATTGAGGAGTCAGCTAATCTTTACCTGCGTTGGTAAGTTAGTAGCAGTTAAATTAGGTGAATAGTACAGAATTTTACTGTCTTCATCAAAAAACCATTCATTAGCAGAGTCCAATTCTTCAAAAATATTTTCCACATACCACTCTCTTCCCTGTTGGCTTCCTCGAGCTTCCTGGAAACCACCCCATGTCCAGTGCAGCGTCTTGCTTAGCTAAGAAAAGGAATTGTTGAATTTCAAGCAGTAACTTAAGATATTTATACATTAGTTAGGTTTAAAGATCAAATTCTAAACAAATTCTTAGGGTCAAAATTATTCACTGCAATTTTTATCACTGCACTAAATTTGTCGAAATTTTGTGACTTTTTTATTGAGCCATTTTAAATGCTATCCATCAACGATCAAATTCAATCAAAGGCAATCAAATTTTCTTTTAATGTTATTGACATTAGTAACAGTTCATTATGAGCCTATCAATTTTAATTTCCTTGTCTAAACTATTAGTGATTACGAAATTATTTTTTTCACCCCCATCGTAATATAAGTTGAGGTACAAAATGTTTTCTGGATGTATTTCAACAATATATCTCTAGGGTTTTATTTGAAAATAAGAAAATTAACCTGATTTCTGCTGTCTAATCTGTACATCCAATTTCCCCAATGCAAAGATTGGAAAACATGAACAATGCCCGTCTCTGGTTTCTTCCATGTTCTTTCGTTGATTTCCAGATCTCCAGAATATTGCAATCCGGATGGTACTGTATATGTGGAGCCACCTCCACCAAATGGATTCTTGGTTGCCCAGTAAGATGTTGGTGGATGGAATTGCTTCACTGGTCCATCAACACCCAGATAGAACTTTGGGAATAATGTTGCAGAACGCACAGGGGCTTCTATGTGTATTTCTGTAGCATCGCCAGTCTTGGCTGGAGGAAGCCAACTGTCGGCATTATTCACATATCCCGTTGGGACAGTATGTAAGCCCATAGTTTCAGGATTTGAATTGGGGAACCTAGCACGAATAGCCCTTCGACCATTGATAAATATTTGATCTACTTTTACAAGGTTAGGAACATGATTCAAATCAACCATATAAATGAGAACCTAAAATGTGAATTGAAAGCTGCAAAAATAGAAAAACATGCAAGGAAAAATCTCAAACAATATTCACCTAAAAAAGGATGTGTGTATATCTTTTTGAAAATGTTACTATTTCAGATACAACAATATTGCTAAAGATCTCTTTAAAAACTGTACAATAGGAAATTGTTCTTAAAAAAGCATCTTCGAGTGAAAAATGCAGTTTTAGTAATACTGTAGTGCTTTGGATGGTTTGATTTTTGATATTTTGTAAATTGTAGGTAAATTCTTCATAACTTTTACAAATTGTTAAGTGAGCATTAAGCTTTGAAAAAAATACAATAATAGATTGAATTGGTACAAATTTTGAGAAATTTGTGCAAGGCCTTCAAATTAAAAAAATTCTCTCCTATTTGTTTTAGGGCCGTCCACAAAATTTATATGACAATCTGTGTGATTCCTCATTCAAAAAAAGTTCACACGCAAAGTTGATAAAAATTGAATGACTTACTATAGGAATTTTGTAGACGAACCCTTACCTTCTTCCCACTTTTCACTCCGGCATGACTAACAGTGTTCCACATACCGTCTGTTCTAAGGTAACATTGATTCGCATATTCTCCAGTGGAATCATCAAAATATGCATAGGATGTACATTTCATTAAGCTATTACAGTACTCCTGACACTGGGAGTCGTTAACACATAATCCAATATATGAGATAGCCTTGGTACTTTGTTTTGGAGTGATACCTTCAAAGAGCGGACTTATACCATCATATGTGTCCAGCCATGACTTGTATTTCTCCCACTGTAGATTATCTACAGTAATATCACTGGTGACTATAGTGCCTTCTTCTGCTGATAGATGTATATTACTAGAAAATAGTTCTAAAGCTTTTGTTATAACATACTTTCCTTTCTTTATAACAACACTGCATTGCGAACTTTGATCAACACAGGAATTTATATCCATACATTTATTTATCCCCAACTGAATTTCTGTAAATGGTTTTATGTAGGAACCATCTGCAATTTGTTGTGGAAATACATTACCAGCGTTTACATCAACATAAACTTGATATTCATTTGTTGGTCTCGGTTTATTATTCTCATTTTGAACACTTCTTGCAAATGGTGTTACTGACACTGGAAGATGTGTCATGTTGCACTTACTACCAAGTTCAAGTCCATCAAAAACATATTGGAGCCAGCTAGTGTTTCCCTGAATCTTCTTTGCAAATTCAAAAGCAAGATGTTTAATTTTGCAATCAAATGTTTGCTCAACACTATCTGGTCTACTGCTAATAGCATGTCTTGGTTTATCAAACATGCCATATTTAATTTTAGTTTGTAATTCTGATCCATAAGAACGATCAGATGTTAAGCAGACTGCAATGCAAGTAGCAAGAAGGAAATAGTAAATATAGTTCATCGTAACATGCAAACAGTCCCTAGCAGGACTGAATTACCAAAAGTTGCTAACAAGGTTTTTAATAACTAAAAATAAATGAAGATCTTAAAATATGGCAATGTATAGTAATTATCGAAAGCACCTTTTTTATTTATTTTTTGTAAGTGAATTGCTTAAAACAGGGACAACGACTGGGTAATGAGTTATATAAAAGACGAAATTCAAGCAAAGAGATAACCATGTACAAAATGTTAGTTTTGAAGCCGTGCATATCATATATACAACAGGGAAGAAATTAGGAGGGTGAGAATTTTACAATGATAAAGTGTATGTAAAGAAAAGCTGTTACTTAAAAGTACTTTAACAACTGCACTGGACAGTAGAGAGTCAGTGAAATTTGTTTTCCATTCTTATTGCATTATGTAGCTCTAACCATCTATGGAGCCATCTAAAACATTCGCTTTAGATATTCGCTTCATTGACATCCATCTTCATATCAGACAGAGAGTCATTGATCATACTTTTTATGCACAACGACACTTCATCTAACATGAAAATGGAGCGATTTGTGTAGCGAATTTAAGCGAATGTTTGATACAAAGATTTATGCTATATGTTAATGCTATGATTAATGCTAAGTCAGTAATCTTTACGCAATACCATGGGCACAATTTTAACCTTCCTTTGAGGATATGTCGAACAGCCGACTTCATAGGCAAACAAAGAGAGAATAGTAAGAGGTACAATATTACTTATGTGTTAAAGGAAAGGAAATGTATATTTGATGTGCTTTATACTTTTTTTATGATACAAGTTAAATGAAATAAACAACAAATCTTGAACCATTTGTTTTCTCATTCTGTATAATTGTGCCTTAGCGCATTTGCATGGGTATCACTAGCGAATATTATAGCATTAATAATGATTCACGTTTGTGATGCAATTCTTTAGGACAAAAAGTTCATAAGCCATGTTATTTTACGTTGATATCACAAATAAACAAATTGAATGAGGGTGACTAGCATACCAATTTCATTTTTCAAATATCTGGTATCCTTTACCTCCATGCCCCTTGTGAATCAGAGACTATAACACACTTAAATGAAGAAATTAATCGCAAAAACACAGTATAAATAAGTTCACAAGCAGCATAGACTACAACCCCCAACTCGTTAATATAAGTAAACTACAGGTCACAAATGAGATAAATCTTGGGAATATTGAACAAAACAACAGTTAATTACTATAGAAAAAATTACTATAAAAATTCACTAATAAGTAAATAAAAAAAGTATTTGAAACTAAATCAGCATAGAAGCATATTCATTAGTGAATATTATAGTATTAATGACAATTCTTGTGTTGGAATTCTTTAGGATAAGAAGTTCATAAGTCATGTTATTTTACGTTGCTATCACAAATAAACTAATTGAATGAGGATGATTTGCCTACCATTCAGCATAGTTACGGACTGTACTGCGAAGCGAAATCGTTCAACCGCTTCCGCAATGAAATTTATTTCGAAATTGATACTAATTGACAACGATAAATCTGAATAACAACCAAAAAGCTGGGTCCTGCGAAAATTCTGCACAAAGAAGGAAGTATGACAAATTTAAGTATTTGGTAAGTTGGCTCCGCATAGGGTTTTTGTATCCTGTGACGTCACTCTGCGTATTTTTAATTGGATCCAGCTTTTTCTGAGCATCTTTTACCACTGTAGAAGTCCCCAGCACTACAAATAAAAACAATTGTATTTGTGGAAGCGGTGGAAACTGGTTCGTGCCTTTCTAGTACTGTCGGTAACTACCTTGAGCAATTTCATTTTTCAAATATCTTGTATCCTTTACCTCCATGCCCCTTGTGAATCTGAGACTATACGCACTTAAATGAAGAAATAAATCGCGAAAACACAGTATAAATAAGTTCACAAGCAGCACAGACTACAACTCGTTAATATAAGTAAACTACAGGTCACAAATGAGATAAATCTTGAGAATAATGAACAAAACAACAGTTAATTACTATAGCAAATTACAATAAAAATACACTAAGAAATAAATTAAAATAAGAAATAAAAAAAGTATTTGAAACTAAATCAGCATAGAAGCATATCCTATTTCATAGTACAGCCTGGTGGGTGTGTATTATTGGAAAGCACTGATTTCAACTGACAAATGTCTTTATTTCATTTGCAAAATAACTTGATACTACGATTGATTGGATAATTATGATATCTGTAGAATAATTAGTTCATTGCCACCACTTTCACACCACAATCTAGAATACGAGGGTAGCGTCCAATCAGTTTAATAAGGGCAATATTTATGTATAATTATATGGTGGATTCATTGTGCTTGTGCGCTTCAATTCATATAGGGCGATTTATCTGAAATACATCGCTAAATCTGAAATCCCCCGTGCTAGGTTTTTCAAACAAACTTATTTTCTGATAACATTTAAATTCTCCTTACCAAAACACGGAGGTGTCTATTGTTTTAATGAATTCGAATTCTCTGCCAAATCATTCATTGGTTTAAAATGATATGAGTGGTAAGGATTCGACAAGATCACAGAAGAACATAAACATAAATATAAACTTTAAATCCTGAGGAATTGAACGGTATGTTAGAACGTTTTTATGCCGTTGTGTTCTACTTCCTATCCTCAAATTTTCGAAATAACAGTACTAAAAACATTGTTCAAATAATTAACCAGTAATGACATGGTTTTTTGGGGTAAACTTGGGTTAATAGTCCCTCGTTTCATTTTTGAACACTTCAAATAGCCCTCGCTACGTTCAAGCTATTTGAATAGTTAGGCTATTAATCCCAAATTACCCCCAAAGCCATATCATTGCTAGTACTAATAACACGAAAAATACCTAGCTTTCTTTGAAACTGTGGTATTTTTTAGTACTATTTTACTATTTTACTATTTTACTTTCACTATCAATTCAAATGCCAGCGCCCGATTGTCAGACACACAAAAGGCCTTGATTAATGCCTGGTTCATCCACGAAATATTACATTGATTTAATGAAATAACAATTACATATTACAGTAAGTATTTTATAGCATAAATAACCGAAATACTCCCCTTCACCTTAAATAAATAGCTTAGTATAAAAAAAGACCAGCAACATGTTAGGAACCAAAATTCATTACAAAATAAATTACAATAAGAACAGATATAAAACTAAACTTTCATACGTGGTGCATAATATTATGTAGTACTAAAAAATCTGTTAGAAAATTCAAGTCTTGATTCTATTAGTGCAATAAATTGATGCGAACAAACGAAAGTAATTTGATTGGATGGACAATTATGATAATTCATAGAACAATTAGTTCAGTTTTGGAACATAAAAAAAGAATTAAAATTTAGCAAAAGCCTTTTCGTAATATAACCTACTTTGTACCAGCAGCGATGATGGTTATAATTTTACCGAAAAGCTTTTGCAAAATTTTAATTGTGTTTTAGTTTTTTCCAAGACTTGCGCCCATGGCTATTTTCACTCAACCATCGAGATACTTCAATTTATTTGCAAATCAACTTTGAGAATATGAAATATTAGGGTTATCTGAATTTCTAATCAGAGATAATTTCAAGTAACGTTCTTTAAATACAGTTATCAAATGGGGTTACAACAAACCACACAGCAAAAAAAGCTTTAATCTAAAAATGCAAACAAGGCCACTACATTGACTAGGGGAAAGTTATGTTGTACTTGCGAATGCAGTATGCATATAAACTGATTTTATCCGGTCAGATCAATTATGACTACAGCTTTGCACAACATGACAGGAGATTTGGATTATTTACACCTTAGAAGAAAGTATTTTTGGGCATACTTAGGGTTCGTCTCAAAAATTCGCTTCAATTTCCTTCACAAACCTAAGATGAAGTGTTATTGTGCATGCAGATTATGCACAATAACACTTCATTTGAGATGAAAATTGACAGGAATGAAGCGAATTCAAAAAGAGAATTTTTGGGACGGTTCCTTAAAGACAACTCTCCTAACGTGATATGAAACAATTTCCTTTCCTAAGACACTGTCTAATTATCATTTCGAAATGAATATAATAATTATAATCATATAAATTTAAGATAAAACAAGAGAACAACCTTTAAACTTTAAGTTGCTTCATAAATCGTTTCATTTTCACCTCAGATGAAGTGTTATTGCGGATGCCCAGTATGCACAATAACACTTCATTTGAGATGAGAATTGACAGGAATGGAGCGAATTTATAAAGAGAATTTTTGTAACGTTTCCTTAAATACATCGAAAAAAGTGTAAATGTGTAAAAAATGTGTAAGGGACGAAATTCGTATGGAAATTTGTATCAATTTTCAAAAACTTTCGGTTCACAGTAATCAGATGTAGCTTTTATCATATTGCCAAAAGATCTTTTCCCCAATCAATGACAGTATCATCATCTACCAATGTCTCAACAGTTGTTCCAGAGTCCATACCATGCTGTACCATTTCATCAAAATTCCATTTTTCAGAACCACACTGGGCTGTAATTTCTCCATTCTTTGTATAATACTGATTATCACTTGTGTATGGGATTAACAGTGATAAATACTGTGGTTGGCAGAAATTAAGACTGTAAACATCAGATCTTTCAGAAATACATTTGTTGTGTGCATATACTTCACCGTATCCAGATGTTCCTAAAATAAAACAAGATAGAAAACTTACACTTTGAACCTCTCGGTCGCTACAAGTTGACCTATGGGATCACGCCATGCTACAAACAAGATAGTTAGTGAAGTGAGAAAAAATAAACCGCAAGTGCTAAATTCTTTTCTTCTTTTAATAATAAGAAAGAAAATGTTGTTACTTTTATTTGTAAAATTGCGCCTTGTGCTAGTCAAAACAAATTTGGTAAAACCTTGGGAAATAAAAAGTTTTAGTACCCTGACAGTTCAAAATTGTTTACGGGGCATGTGTTTGGTTTGATTGTAAAGCATTAATAGTAAAATTACTAGCACTGCTGAAATTAAGCAACGTCAAAAGTGCTAGTCAGCTATGTTTTAGGGACTTTTTTCCACTGATATCCACAAGAAATTTGCGACTTGAAAACTGCTGTTTTGACTCTAAGTGTCATTTAATAAGCCCGTTTGCATGTATATAACATGTATTAAGCAGAACTTTCTAATGGGGAATACTACAGACGAGACTATATTATAGTGGCAGAAGTTTACTTTGTGAAAGAATTAAAAAATTAAGGAGCTAGCTTAAGGAATGTGTTAAATTAAGGAAAGAAACTTCTCTACAATTAACAATGTTTTAAAAAGCTGCTATAACTATTACTACTAGCCTTATCTTATGCTTAACGTTTGGTGGATTTATAATGCCTATAATGCTTATAAAGATCTTATATAAATTTTCATGCTTTTCACTCTCATTTTAAAATTATAAATGAAGAGAATTGAGGAGTTTAGAGGAGATTTTTGTTCATTAATTAATAATGATCTCTTGAAATATTTCTCAGACGCAAAACAACAACATAAGAGCACAGTTTAAATTGACACAACAAAGTGACATATCAAAAAATACCTTTGAAAAGTAAATAAAAATTTGAGGAGATTTGAGGAGGATTTCCCCCAAAATCATGCTTTTTGAAGAGGTTAGAGGAGACTTTCAGGTGGTCTGGCAACTCCGTATTGTTTTGAGCTAAATTCTCTTTAAAGAAAAGAAAAATCCTCCTTATTTCTCGTAAAAATCTTTTTTTGAGCTAAAAAAAAGTGTGGGGACCCCTGTTCTACTGGACAAAGTAAAAGATGCCTAAACCCACTGTCAGCTTGAAATACTAACATATAATAGAGTCTAATCGCACGGTGGCCAATAGTGCAATGCATTATATTGATTTCATTATCACTCATTGATTTAAACTAACAGTCACTGACCACTCTACAACTGTAAACTAACTGCTTCGTGGACATAGATACGTTAATGATGTGTTAATGCTATCCTTGCGTCATGAAACTTGGCACAGTGGTACAACATTAAAATTTTGACGTCGTCCTTTCAATTATGATGTGTTCGTGTCGGCGATGACGTCATAATTTGATGGTTTTTATCCAGATTTTTTGCTAATTTCCCCAAATTTCTCCAATTTTTTCAATTCACCAGAAAATTTCCGTATATATCCCCTTCTTCTTGTGTTTTAATTCTAATTCTGTGCAAATGTTTCCTTGCCTTTCAGAGCCTATATGCTTTCTTCGGACTTCGAACAACCTTGGTTCAAGCATCGTAAATGAAAAATTAAGCAGCACCAGTACATTTTCAGTGCTCACATTTAATAAGCACCCGGTAAAAATTGAAATTAGTCTCCACTTTACTTGCTATGTGCAGACCAAGTGTACATTTTTTTTGTTAATACACATGCATCAATACATCTGCCACCTATTTAAAACCTCTTTGTTCCTACGGACTGATAGCAAAAACAGATTATTATGATTATTATCTATTAATGGTTTACATAGGTTAGCTTACTATCACCTGCGAAATATAAGCTGACATACCGCAGGGACCTTGGGGTGTAAATAACACATAAACGAAGTTTTGGAAGGATTACTTTAGAGCATCAATTAAAAACTAACAGTAGTCTAGTCCAATCTTTGAACCGTCAATACAAAGTCGATAGACTTTTTTGTTTTTAATTACTGTGACAACAGACCTAAAATGTCTAGAATGTTGGATCTAATCTACAATATAAGAGCAACGTCCGATTAGTTTTGTAAGAGAAATACAAAATATCGAACTTTTTTGCAGGTCCCTTGAGAGTTAGAGATATTGAAAGTCGTCTGTATGTAACAGAGTTCCAAAAAATATCTAGTTTTCTTTGAAAACTAGGTATTTTTAGGACTATTTTACATAAAAGAGTCATAATTCAAGGGGCAGTGTCAGATTGGTGGACACTTATTAAGCCTGGATTATTGCCTGAAACGTTCTTTGAAGTAGCCTTTTTAATGTCCATTCTCCAGCAAATAACATGCTAAATTTAATTATTGGCTCGGTTTAGGTTTCGTCTCAAATCGTGTAATTTTCCTTTCAGAAGAAAGGTCACATAAATTCACTCTTAAAGGGGAACTAACGTCAAAAACTTTTTTGAGCTTAAAACACCCACGAAGCCTTATAAATTCGATCAGCGTAGCTTATTTTGCTCTTTTTTTGCTATTTGGACCAAAAATAAGCTCTTTCTCTCCCTCTCACCATTGGAGCAGAATTTGTGTCGGCTACCCTGATATTATCCGGTATATGTGACGTCACATGCTCATATGCACAAAGCAGTGCTACTCTGGAACCATGAAGATGGAAGTGTGGAAGAACATAAATAAGATGTGAATGTTGATCCTAACCATTAAAGAATAGATAAATTTGTACTTACAAGAAGAAAGACCACAGTTTGAGTCCACAGGGCTTCATCCGTAGCACATAAAAACCAAAGGATAATTTCAACGATGTTTAGTTTAGTCATGGAAGTTTGATGTCCTCTCGTAAAATGTAAAAATGTTTCATTATTAACACGCTATACACTTTTTTGTGTTTTTATATGTTTTATACTCAAGAAAAACATCTGCTTTATAATTAACTATTGTACAAAAAGATCATATGTTCAGAAATCGATTATTTTTGTTCAACACATTATTTCTATGTAGCCATTACACTGTTGTGTTTATAATATGTATGAGCATAAAACGTCACGTTACTACAGAAACAAAATTAATTCTTTCAGTTTTAAAAATTAAATGGCTGCTTACGTTGAAGAATATTTGTGTACAAAATGCTCAATAACTCTGCGTTTTAAAGGTTTTCAATAAAAAACATTTTGCCAGACAGTTTTCTATGGCAATTGGAGCATATGTAGCAATTCTCTAGGAAAATAAATTTTTTAGACGTTAGTTCCCCTTTAACCGGAATGAACATTGTTAGGAATGATACGAATCACTCATCACTCTGAATCACTGAATCACTCTGAATCCAGGCTAAAAAAAAGAATCTAACCAATCAGCATTGATACCTCATCAGTACTGATTGGCTGAAGTAAAATTAAATCCTAAATTAAGCAACAATAATTAGAAAAAGATATCTACCTAATGTTTGACCACCAGATTGCATACAATGAAGATCTGTCATGGAAGCTCCTTTACCACTATGTTTATCTGGGTAGACATAAATATTATACATTGATCTTTTATCATGACCCAAATAGTTTTTGTAACCTAAAAGTTAATACATAACAGACCATAGAAACAGAAATATTTTATTCATAAAACAGCAGGTTTCAGTAGCCGATACTCCATTTTATTGCTGCGACTACGTAAGTAAAAGCATTTTTCTGAATCCGCCTCTGGTTTTTCATGTTTTCAAAAGTATTGTATCAAATATTCGCAAATCGTTTCAATATATTCTTTAGACACTTTTAACTCTATTCTTCATTGTATCAAGATTAGGAACCGTCTCAAAAATTCGCTTTAGGAATTCACTTCATTCCTGTCAATTTTCATCTAAGATGAAGTGTTATTGTGCATACTTTGTAGGCACAATAACACTGCATCTAAGGTGAAAATGAAGCAATTTGTGAAGCGAAATAAAGCAAATTTTTGAGAGGTATGTAAATTATATGCTGGCCATGCTTGCACAATTACAAATTATGCGGTGGATTCTCATTTAGAAGGGTGTCTTTGTGCATACTCTGTATGCACTATGACACTTCTTCTGTGGTAAAAAGGAAACGAACTCTTACCTCCATAGACCATATAATTGTATGTGTCATTCCAATAACATGAGCCATCATCATGATCGATTGGCCACACAGAACGATAGTTGTTGATCAGGAAGTTATAACGAATATTATTTTCTTTAACATTTAAAGATGCTGTCTCACCATCATACACACGAGTAAGATATGGTACTCTATCCCATGTGTTGATTGGACCATGATCATCAGTTTCTAAATTAATAAGGGACCGTCTACAAACTTCGTATAGCAAATCATAACAGTTTCATCACAGAAAAAGTGTATCTGTTTGCACAAAGGACTCTTCTTTAGTATGAAAATTGATATGAATTCCATTTGAATTTTGTGGATAGTTGCTAACTCGTCCAGTGCCACAAACCTCTGTGATAACGAACCATTCTTTGATTTGTGATCTTTCTGTATCAGAAATCCAACAATGAGTAGTTATCATTTACATCTTCGACTCTGAATAACCTATTAGCAAGGATACGCAGAGCATAAAATATTTAACGACGCCAGACTGTATTTTACCCTTCTGCATAGCTTTGCTACTTGCATGTCATTCTGCAGTAACAATGCACTTCTATACAATTAAAATGATTTACTAAGCAGTAAAAAGTTATACTGCAGAGAAGAACATGACTAATGTCAATATTGGTGTAGAGGTTATACTCCTCTAAAGATGCAAGGATGTTTCGAGGAAGGTTAGACAAATACATTAAGAGGGTAGAAAAAATAAAATAAAATAAAAATAATAAAATATAAAACTTTCTGTGATACTAATAAGTTTCACTGCTTAATCTCTACCTAATGGTATCAGAACCCTGGTCGCAGCACCTACCAAGAGGTCCACAATGTGGTCATCAGGAGGTCCCATGGCTCTCTTTCACACGCTTTCACACGCTTTCACATGCTCGATTTTAATTAGTCCTAATGGACTAACCACTCCCTCCTTCAACATCTCCTGGATCACACTTTTTCCACTGGATGATGGAGGAGAGACGTCCTGTTTGTTTTTACCTATTATTTAAAGTCGTTTAAATAAATAAAAAATAAAAAATAAAAATAAAACACTTTAACCAAATTCTTTTCAACTAAATAAATAATTGTGACTGGGGTTTATAAAGATTAAACAAAACATATTTTCCAATAACTAAACTAAAAGCAACCGTTATTTCAACTAATTTTATCAAAATTGTTCAAAAAGACAAAATAATTCAATGCACGGTTAAAGGGATGGGTGCATTTTTCCCAAAACCAACTAATCTTAAGGTTATTCTTAAAGTTTGGCCATGTTGTTTGTTAAGTATGTTATTGAATGACTGCGGGTTTGAGCTGTTTGAACGCAGATTTAATTCATGATTGCCTCAATATCTTATTAGACAACATATCTTTGTTGGAAAAAAGTGAGGAATGTTTCGGAAACTGACGAAAATTTAGTCCGTGGAAAAATAATGTCCGACGAAATATTTAATATTATGTTTAAGAAAAAAATTTATCTACCCAAATTATACTTTTTGTCTCAAAGTCAAAAATCTCTAGCTTATGAAACAATTTTAAGATTATTTTTATTTATAAAAGTTTTGAAAATTTTGCGCAACGATAATTTTGTCTGACAAACATTAAGCATTTTTTTGTGTTCCTGTATGCAGTAGTTCATTTGTAATGTGTAATGAGAAATAACCAAGACAAACATACACTGTGGTAACCTTATCATTACAAGAGGAATAGCTTTGACCTCTGCATAAACCAAAAATAAGTAACCAGTAAGGAATACTCAGTGACCTACACCCAAATACAACTCTCTCAAGAAACTCTAAGAACACACTTTTACAACTGTGGGCAAGTGCAATGCTCATGACTTTGATTTGTCAGGAAATAACGAATTCCTTCCTCATTCCTCAAAAACCTAGGCATAACGTCATATATAATAGAACACATTTGTACCCCGATTATGTCCTGGTTAAACAAAACCAGTTCTTAAACTAATATTTATAAAATCAGAGAGATCGATTGTTACACAAGCAAGTTACATAATACAGATTAACAAACTTTGATATGACCAAGAATAAAAGGGTTAAATATGACACACCTCTGACAAAGTTGAAAAGTAAACTGTTATTGATAAGATTGCCACCACCGAAGCCATCATTGATGTTTATTCCAGCACGTGGACCATTAAAAAATATATTACGATCTAGTGTGCTTTCACAAGTTTTTGACTGGACAAACGCATAACTCTAAAATGCAGATTATAATTTATACAAATAAGTTATTTTACATTACTGAAGTCAATCAAGTGCTATTATATGAATTGTTTAGAGATTTGTAAAAAGATTTCATTAAATTTACTGGAATAGAGAAGTATTTCATAGGATTGTCGATAAAATTGTTATATATCTGGTAAAAATGCAAAATTAAATCTACCTGTTTTCCCCATACACCATTCTCAAAAACGAGATTTTTTCTCACTGCAACTCCTCTTGGTTGCTCTCCTTGAGTTCCATCCATCAAATGTGTATCACCGACAAGAACGATGCCATTGTCACCAAGACGAAAGAGAACGTTTTCCGATAGTTTCAAGTCTCTGTTATATTTACTGTAAAAGAAAGAAAAGAACATAATCATAAAGCCACAGCCATCGAAGGTGTTGCCAAAGTGCATTAAGTTCAGTGTTTAGATGTATACAATAATTGTAGACGAATTTTATAACTGAGTTTTTAGGAAACATACACAAATTCTTTATCACAAATTGCATCAATTTTCCTCTCTTTCACAGTACATTGTGTACAAAGACACTTTTAGAGTATGAAATTAGTCCATTAAACTTAACAGCAACAGAAAAACAGTACATAACAGTACATAAAAAGAAAGTATTCTTACCTGATATCTATATTAAACAGAAAAAAGAGAGCTTTTAAATGAGGAGATCGCTTTGCTTAAAAATTAAGTTCTTGGAACCATCCACATTTTTACGCATTACTATAGAAATGGAATATAATCGAATTAAATAATGCACATAATTACTGAAAATGGAAGGAATTGTGATGCAAATTTGGCGGATGGTCTTTAACCAAACTTTTAAGCAATGCAACATATTTTTATCAATAAAGATTTTATTTTATTTCGGTGTATATATACGAAGCCTTATACTAACCTCACAAAAATACCATTTCCTCCAGGAGAGTCAAAGGTACATTGTTTTATTGCTGCACCTTCAGATCCTTCAATAAACACAAGACCGTTAGCATGCACAGACCAATCACCACCACTGGGAACCATATATGGTTCTAAAAAGGTTTGTGTTGAATGCTCAAAGGTAATACCAACTATCGTTACGTTCCTAACTGGGTTTCTCTGACTTCCTGCAATCTTTAACAAAGATGGTAGTTGAGGTATGCTGATCTAAAAGTAGCAATAAATAAAAAAAGTATTTCAAGAAAAAAACCCCAAAATATCTGTGTATAAAAGGATCGTTATAAAAATCTACTTCATAAATTGTGCCAGTTTCACAGCAGGTCTTTATGTACATTACACTATTAGAATATAATATACAATAATTAGAATAATAACTACAAACTATGATAACTGCACTACTAAACATTAGAAGCAAATTTATTTGCATAAAGAATTCTCAGGGAACAAGATCATTCATCATCTTGGAACTAAGAAAAATCCTGTTTCCCGCATTGAATAGGAATCAGCTGATACCTCTCCCATTCAACCTTTTCCATACGATAATGTAAGGTCCCTTGAATTAATGAAGCTTCCTATAGTATAGATCTTTAGCAAGCACATCTTTACATATTTGGAAGTTACAGTTTGGCTTAACAAATATAAAACTAAACCTTGTACAAATTGGGGAAAAACGATTATCTGAAACAAAAGATATTTACCTGCTTTGGTAAGTTGGTAGCAGTTAAATTCGGCGAATAGTACAGAATTTTACTGTCTTCATCGAAAAACCATTCATTAGCAGAATCTAATTCTTCAAAAATATTTTCAACATACCACTCACTTCCCTGTTGACTTCCTCTTGCTTCTTGGAAACCACCCCATGTCCAGTGCAGTGTCTTGCTTTTCTAAGAAAAGAATTTATAGATTTTCAAGGAAAAACTTAAAATATCTGTACAATAGTTCAATTTCTAAACAAACCTTCTAAAGCCAAAAAATCCTCAAAATATCATCACTGCACTAAATTTTTTGAAATTAGTTGACTTTTTTATCTAGACATATTATATGGTTATTTATTAATTCATTATATATAGTCAATATTTCTTCCTTGACATGAGAATGAGTTGATTATTACGAAAATAAAATATTTATTACCCCTGTCATAACATAGGTTGAAGCACAAAACATTTTGTATGGATACCAATAATACATATTTAAGGTTTTATTTGGAAGAAAATGAAATTAACCTGATCTCTGTTATCTAATCTATACATCCAATTCCCCCAATGTAAAGATTGGAAAGCATGAACAATTCCTGTATGTGGTTTCTTCCATGTTCTTTCGTTGATTTCTAGATCTCCAGAATATTGCAATCCAGATGGTACTGTATATGTGTCGCCACCTCCACACCATGGATTTTTAACTGCCCAGAAAGATGTCGGTGGATCGAATTGTTTCACTGGTCCATCAACACCCAGATAGAACTTTGGGAATAATGTTGCAGAACGCACAGGGGCTTCTACGTGTATTTCTGTAGCATCGCCAGTCTTGGCCGGAGGAAGCCACTTGTCGGCATTTTTCACATATCCCGTTGGGACAGTATGCAAGCCCATTGTTTCAGGATTTGCATTGGGAAACCTGGCACGAATAGCTCTTCTACCATTCATAAAGATTTGATCTACTTTTACAAGGTTAGGAACATGATTCAAATCAACCATATAAATGAGAACCTAAAAAGGGAATTTCAGATACAACAATGCTGGAAAAGAAATTAATATGGAATACAAATGCAACTTCGAGTGAAAAATGCAGTTTTACCAATAATGCTTTGGATAGTTTGATTATCGGAATTTCGAAAATTTTAAGTAAGTGAGAATCTCTCGTTATTACAGAGAAAGTTTTAAGTTTTAAGTGAGCATAAGCTTATTTTCAGGTTAAGCTATTAACTCCTATTTGACACTAAACTAGAATGTGTGCATCACTTAAAATCTAAAAATACAATAAAAGATTTAATTGATATGAATTACAAGAAATTTGTACCTTCACATTTAAAAAAAATATCATTTGATTTAGGGCCATCCACAAAACTTGTATGGAATTCAGAAATAATTCCTACGCAAAGGCGATAAAAAAGAGGTTTTGTGATAGATATTTTGCATAGGAAGGATCCCTTACCTTCTTCCCACTTTTCACACCGGCATGACTAACAGTGTTCCACATACCATCTGTTCTAATGTAACATTGTTTGGCATATTCTCCTGTGGAATCATCAAAATACGCGTATGATGTACATTTCGTTGAGCTATTACAGTACTCCTGACACTGGGAGTCATTAGCACATAATCCAACATATGAGATAGCCTTGGTACTTTGTTTTGGAGTGATACCTTCAAACAATGGACTTATACCATCATATGTGTCCAGCGATGACTTGTATTTCTCCCACTGTAGATTATCTACAGTAACATCACTGGTGACTATGGTACCTTCTTCTGCTGATAGATGTATATTATTAGATGATAATTCTAAAGCATTTGTTATAACATACTTTCCTTTCTTTATAACAACAATGCAATGGGAACTTTGATCGATACGTGAATTTATATCCATACATCTATTTATTCCCAACTGAATTTCTAGAAATGGTTTTATGTAGGAACCATCCGCGATTTCTTGTGGAAATTGATTACCAGCGGTCGCATCAACATAAACTTGATATTCATTTGTTGGTCTCGGTTTACTATTCTCATTTTGAGTGCTTCTCGCAAATGGTGTGACTGACACTGGAACATGTGTCATGTTGCATTGACTACCAAGTTCAAGTCCATCAAAAACATATTGAAGCCAACTGGTGTTTCCCTGAATCTTCTTTGCAAATTCAAAAGCAAGCTGTTTAATTTTGCAATCAAATGTTTGTTCAACACCCTCTGGTCTACTGCTAATAGCATGTCTTGGTGTATCAAACATGCCAAGTTTAATTTTATGTTGTAATTCTGCTACATTAGAACGATCAGATGTTAAGCAGACTGCAATCCAAGTAGCCAGAAGAATATAGGAAATGCAGTTCATTGTAAAATGCAAGAAGTCCTTCTTAGGAGGACTTATTACCAAAAGTTGCTAACAAGTTTCTAGTTTCTAAAAATAAATGAAGATTATAAATAAAAATTATAAAGATTAGGACGGAGAGAATTCCGCAATGACGACGTGTATGTATGTAAAGAGAAGCTGTTTTGTACTTAATAAGACCTTATAGACTTCAGTAGTGAGTCGGTGCCACTTGTTGCACTAATTTTTTCTTCATGAACTAAAACCTTCTTATTAGTACACCCTACAGATGTGCCTTTCTTATTCGACGTCAGTAATCTTCAGTAGTACCATGGGTACCATGTTGACCTTTGCTTAAAGATATGTTGAACAGTTAATTTCATTGACAAAAAAGAGAGTTAGAGGTTTAAAAGTACTGTGTTTAAGGGAAGAACATGTATGTTTATTTGATATGCTCTTTTGTACTATTTTTTCCATTATACAAATAAAATAAAATAAATCAAATCTTGCAACCCTTATTTTCCTCATTCCACAGAGTTTGCAAATCTTTAAACATCAAAATCATGAGAACGAAGAAACTTCCAAAAGATTCATTAATTAGGGCATCGAGATCTTTATAGAATAACTAATTCAGTGTTAACAGGGCCTTATCTAGAATATGAGGGCAGCGCTAGATTAATTTAATCCAGGCAATATTTACGTATAAAATTCCCCTAAAAATACCTAGTTTTCTTTGAAAATCAGGTATCTTTAGGGCTACTTTTTATATTTATAAAATACCTGAATAATGATACCTGTAGAATGATTAATTTGTTGTGATTAGGGTCTAATTTAGAATATGAGGGCAGCAACCGATCAGTTGAATAAGGGCAATACTCATGTAAAATAACACTAAAAATACCTAATTTTCTTTTAAACTATTGGCTATTTACATAAAAAGGGCCACTTTCACCATCATAATTCAAGGCGCACGGTCAGATTGACGGACGCTGAAATAGCCTTGAATTGGTGCCTAGTCATCCAACGAAACATTGCAATAATTTAAAGAAATAACAATTACATATGATGGTAAAACGAAACATTGCAATAATTTAAAGAAATAACAATTACATATGATGGTAAGTATCTTCTAGCCAAAACAACAGAAAATACTCTCCTTCGCTTTAAATAAATTAGCTTAGTAATCGGTGTATAATAAAACCCGTTAATAAACAAATTATGAACTAAAATTCAATACAAAAAATAAAAATAAGAAATAGAAAAAAGAAATACGAAACTAAACATATTTTGTGGTACTAAAATCCGTTAGAAAATTCAAGTCTTGATTTTATTAGTGCAATACATTGACCCAAACAAACGGAAGTAGTTTGATTGGTTGGACAACTATGATAATGCATAGAACAATTAGTTCAATTTTGGAACATAAAAAAAGAAGAAACATTTTGCAAAAGCTTTTTCGGGATGGTTATTTTACGGAAAAGGTTTTGCTAAATTTTAAAGTCAATTTTATGTTGAAATCATGGATTTTATAAGTTAGAACTAGAAGAAACTACAAACAAAATACATAATCTGGAAGATACAGACTACATATTATCAAGTTCCACGTAACTTTCTTCGTCAACTGAATAAAAAGAGTAAATGTGAACAAAAATTAGATTGTTCAAAATATCCATACCAAAATTTTTAAGTATAAATAAAATGTGATAAGGCTTTATGCTCTGAAGCCGTTTATGGCGTTTATTCAGAAAAAGACGTTAGTAAAATATTTTCAAATTTACCCTGGGCGTTTATTCGAACGGGGCATTCATTCTTGAGAGAGTGTTAGATTGGTCATATACGGTATATAAATTTATAATCAATGATAATTCCAATTATGCTCTTTAAATATGGTTATCAAACGTGGTTACAAAAAAACATACAAATAAAAAATGTGCTAATCTAAATATACAAACAGGTGTATACAGTATGCATATGAACTGCTCTTACCTGATCAGATCACGTATGACTACATCTTCGCACAACATGACAGGAAGTATGGATCATTTACAGCTTAGAAGAAAGGTGTTTTTGTGCATCCTTAAAGACACTTCTCCTAACGTGAAAATGAAACAATTTCCTTACCAAAGGCACGGCCAAATTATTATTTCGAAATCAGTGTGATCATTTAAGATAAAACAAGGGACCAGGATTATCTTACAGGGTGGCCACTCAAATTTTTCCATCAAATTCCAGGACTTTTCAAGGACTTTTCAAGGACTTTTAAACATTTTTCC
>JAUCNQ010003239.1:0-14208 GCA_032352715.1 Bougainvillia muscus | reverse complement strand
TACATAATGTAATAAAAATTAATGACTTTGAGTACTCCACTTACTGCTGTGACTAAGTAAAAGCATGTTCTAAATCCGCCTCTGTGTACATAAAATTCTTATTCATCCTACAATTTTCACCTTCATGGTACAATTTCCAGCTGTATCCGGACCTTTATACAGTGCTCGCATTCTGTCTTAATACCGACGAATATGGACTGAAAAAAAAGTCCGGATACAGTTGGATTTTGTTAGCGTTACGAATTTTGTTGACGTTCCCATAATAATATGTAAAATATATGTCAATTCAATCATTGTTCTTAAAAGATTTAGTCTAAATAACTTGCAGTAAAACTGTGGATTTTTGTAAATTTTGCATACTTTACTATGAAAATATGGAAAAATTATTATTTGCGTATTTTCCAAAACAATTTTCTCGGAGGCTTAAAATTTAGCACAAATATATGACAATGTTGATTACGAAAATGACGTTGTTTTTGTTTTCCGGAACAATCTAGTTCTGTTTTATATAGTTTTCATAGGAAATAATGGAATTTGACTGGGTGAACTAACCTTTTTAATGAGGTACATAAAATTTGCGATTTCGTACGAAATGATGACATCAAGCAGACAGTCATGGCATCATATCAATACTGACCACACCCAACTGTTCGTTTTGTATTACACAACAACTGAGTATTTACACTTCAAGAAAAATTCGCTTCATAAATTGTCATTGTACACTTCATCGGAGATGAAAATTAATATTCATTTTCACCTTAGATGAAGTGTTATTGTAACACGTAAGTGAATTCACGAAGCGAATTTTTGATACAAACCCTTATCAAAACAACTTTTACGAAACGAAATTGGAAATTCCTCTTCTAAACAGAATTTATAAAGAGTTCCAGGACAAGACCTAATTTGATAATTAATGAAAAATAATTAAAATTAACAAATAGAAATACTTTAAGAGAAAAATATTCAAAAAATATTTATGTTTTCTGAACTACTTTATTATAGCAAACTACTAGCAGAAAGTTCCGAATTTTTAATCCGAAAAAAAATCGGGAAGAACGTACGGATGTTTAAGAATCATTTCTGACTGTTTTTTTTTACTTTGTTGTGCCGCCAACATTGATATTCAAATTTTATACTGGCCACCTTGAAATTGAAATGCAATGCATGGTAATCGTGTTGTAGATAATAGTTTATTTTAAGTATTTTTCATCTGTGAAAAAGAGTATTTTCTATTGTTTTAGCTTGCTAAAACAATAGAAATATACTTCTTCATATATACTTTTTCAGCCTAAGGTTCCGGATATTAGTCATCAACTGATTACTTTTGTTTAATTTGTATTAGTCTCAGACTCAGGAGAATATTATCGCATTATTCAAAAGAAAACTTTGTCGCAATATATATATTATTTTTTACATACAATAATTTTTTGATAAAAAAAGTAGTATAAAAAAATAATTACAATAGGTTATAATAATTAATAATTAATTTGGCTTTATTTAAATAAGGCTGGTGGCCTTGCATACACTCCAAACATGATAGAATATTTAGTATACATCTTTATTAGCTTTCGTTCTTTAAATAAAAAAATCAAAAAAAAAAAAATTCAAGAACTTTTCTGATTGGTTGAATATATTTTTTTCATGAATAGAAAAGAATGTCAAAGTCACATAAATGAGATAATTTACATATTATTTGAAAAAAAAACTTTTTTTCAAATTTTTTTACCATCATCATATGTACGGATACAAAGTACTGACCGACAATTCATATAATAGTCTTATATATTGGGAAAAAAACAATTTTTTTCTGTAATAAAAAGAACAGATTTTATAATTTATATCAAAGAGTTGATTTTGTAATTACAACAAAAAAACACATTACCTAACGATTTACCTTGGATGGTATATAACTATATATATATAAATCTATATAAATATATTTGATTTTACAAAATTTTAAAACAGTATGTCTTCTTCGTATCTTCAGCAACATCACAATCATTATCATCATCATCATCATCATACAGAAGGACAACAACAACAACAATCTAATTTACGTGGAAATAATTCATATGATGAAATAAAAGTTAGTCAATTATTAGCAAATTTACAAAATAATATTTCATCAAATACTGATATGATATCATTGTTAACACCAGGTATGTACTTATTTTCATCACAGGAGAAGCGTTTTTGTGCACACGGAGTATGCACAAAAACGCTTTTTCTGTATGAAAATTCATGTAAATTTTTATACGATTTTTGTGAGCATAAAACATGCTTAAATATTGTTAATTTCTTTTTTGTTATGAAAAATAAGCGAAATTAAAATAATTTTGAGCAGAAATGTTTGATAAAATTTAAAAAAGAAAATTTCAAACAAAACTCAACAGGATACCATTTTTTATTTACGCCGTACTGCGGTATTTATTTTTTAACATCTCCGTAATACTGACAACAACATACATACTTGTACTACACTTTCTTATTATCAGCGAGACACGAAAAACATAACTGATTTAATTCTGTCTTCAAACAGCAATGAAAATTTATAGTATTTTTTTTTGTACTTTCTAATTTGTCTTCTATCCGTAGCTAATTATTATATTATCAACCTTTAATTTTCTTAATAATTTTGACGTCTTGATTTTTTTTTTAGATTTTTTTTTAAATTAAGGATTCATTAAGCATTTTTGTTTGAGACAAATTACAAGCTTATTAAGCTTTGATTAAGCTTTATATTCAAAAATTATTAGGAACTTATTATTTTTATATAAAATATTCTGATATGCATTTTAAAACATACAGTAGCTACTAAAAAAGAATAAAAGACAGACATGAACGTATAATTTAATATTTGACGTTGAAAAGCATTGCAAAATTGATTTCTAGTTCAGCATGAAGCTATTTAAAAAACAAATTAGCTATTCGGCAAATGTTTTACGGATGCCAAGGGGTTTTTCTCTTTTTTTATAGTAGCATTGTCTGCTAAACTTCCCCTATGGAATAATCCATGATCACACGTGCGATGAAAGTTATTCTTCGTTATATTATTGTAATTTATAAATATGGGTGTAACCATGGATGTATATCAAGATATTTATACAATGTAATCGTGAAGTCCTATTGTCTTCAAAATAAAATTCTTAAAGAAAAAGAAAATGTATATATTTCATTTTGACATTTTATATCTTTGACTTTATTTGATAAGTATATAAATTGAAGCAGTCATGTTTTTAAATTCAAAATTTCTACCTTATTTCAAAGGTTAGTAGCATTAATTCATACGTGATGTATATATATTTGTTCTTGATTATTTACTTACGATAAGATAGATTGATATATATATATGTATATATATGTATATATATTAAGAGTAACAAATATAAATCAAGATAAAAATATGTTGATCAATTTTAAGTTAGGAACTATTAATTTGAAATTATATCAAAAAGTATTTAATTTTTTTTTCTTCTTAAAAATTAGAAGTTGTTATCTGTTAATCACTACTTTTTTTATGATTTTGGACTTGCTAATGTAGATTGGATAAATCAATAGGAGATGAATTTTAAAATAAATTGAATAACCAGCACAGTGGCGGATCCAGCCCTAGTCAGTTCAATACGAGGAAGAGCTAAACGTTTTAATTCTTAATAGCCTTCTGTATGATGATGGATTGGTCTAAGAGACCCATAGACCCATCTTTATACAAAAAGCTATTAGAATTAATCACTTTGAGAATGCTTTGAATCTCCATTTTCAGTGCTGTGACTAGGTAAAAGCATGTTCTGAGTCCGCTTCTGCGGCAAAATGTATTAACTCATTTAGTTCAGAAAGCTGCTGCATGATAACGAATTATTGTTTGATTTCGGCTAGCAGAAAATGATTGGTAATCACAGCGCTTTGCGGCTCTAAATGAGTTAAAAATTACGTATTTTATTTTTGATGTCTTGAATTATTTTTTTATATTTTTGTTATTATCTATTTTTAGTACTTTTAAAAACGTATTTGTAAATAGAATCTCTGTGTGTGCGTACTTTTTTCCAGAACCGAAAACAACGTTCACCAACGATAGGAATGGAAATAATTTTTTAAAACAGACCTTAATTGATATCAATCATCTCCTCTAAAGAAGAGTCATTGTGTGTACTTTGTACGCACAATGACACTTCTTCTGAGATGAAAATGAAACGATTTGTGAAGCAACTTAAACCGAGTTGAGACGAACCTTAACATTAACATGAAAGACCTTACTCATTTTCGTATTTTCTCTTTATTTTCTTTCTAGAAGTTTCCAACTCAACTGCAACATTAGATGATATTATATGTTCTTCACAACAACATCTCCCATATACAAATTCATCAGATGTTTTAACTCAAATATCAGAACCATTTAAACCTCAATCCAATATGACATATCAAAGATCAAATGAAGATTTAAATAATAATAATACAACAACAACATTAAATCATAATAATAATATCAATACAACAACTTACAACAACACTACAACAAATAGTAATAATAATAATAATTCAAAGCAATCGGATGATAATGATAGTGATGACGATATGGATCGTCCATCAAAACAAAAAAGACATCGTACACGATTTTCACCAGCACAGTTAAATGAACTTGAAAGATATTTTAGTAAAACACATTATCCTGATATATTTGTACGTGAGGAATTAGCAATGAGAATTGGTTTAACTGAATCAAGAGTACAGGTTAGTTGAACTCTCTATATTTTTGTACCCAGTTAGGGTTCGTCTCAAAATTTCGCTTCATTTTCACCTCAGATGAAGTGTTATTGTGCATACAAAGTATGCACAATAACACTTCATCTGAGATGAAAATTGACAGAAATGAAGCGAATTTACTAAGCGAATTTTTGAGACGGTTCCTTACAGTCAACTCCCGCTATCTAAAACACGCGCTATTTCAAACTTCGCGCTATCTCGAACAAATCCTTTGGTCTCTTCGCCATTATTCACTTAGTACACGTACTCGATATCTCGAACTTCTCGCTATCTCTAACTATTCCCCCCGTTCCTGGAAGGTTTGATATAACGGGATTGGACTGTAGTTAGTAACTGACGAAAAGACACGATTAAAATTACGGCGTTACGACGGATTTTTCATTCAGAAGAGGTTTCGTAGTGCATACTTGGCTTGACTTGCCTTACTTTTTTGCGCCGGCTGAGAACAGTAGAGAATCCAGCCCTAGTGGGAGCAGAACAATGAGGAACTTAAAGTTTTAGTTTTTAATAGCCTATTGTATTATGATGGGTCTTTCCAGAGTTTGAGTCCCTATTCTAATGCTGTAACTAAGTAAAATCATGTTCTGAGTCCGCCTCTGTATCTTTTACTTTTTATTCTTTGAGAAGAAGTGCCAAAATGAAAACTTTGTATGCCTAATGATACTTCATGTGAAATTGAATAGGAAAAAACAACGATTTGTTTGAGAAGAATCGTATATCTACACCCACGCTAAGCGGAAAAATGAAAGAAAAACATACTAGTACAAACATTAAAGCACCAAAATAAATATTCTAATAAATTTGACTGTTTCTATGGTAACTTTGGAAAAATTGCATCATATTCTCATGCGTTTTTTTATAGAAAAATATCACAATATGGTTTCAAAAATTCCGTTCTTCTTCTTATTAACGTAAATGCAATTTATCTTAAGAAATCGTCTAATGAAAAATTATATGAACTACTATTAGAGGCCTGCCTGTAGTTTTCTAAAGGAGAAATGCGACAGCTTGATAAATTCGTTAACATGTTTTTTCACTTAGCGGATTCTAGGACACAGGTCAATATCAGATCTTACAAACTTTGCCTACCTAAATAGACCGGTTCGCTATAAGCTCCGCCTGGTCTATCACCACTCACTGAATTTTAAGTTCTTAACTTTGCAGCTTGGCTGTAACGCTCGAGCATGCGCATTGGAGATAACTAACGGGAATATCCGAAGCGACATAAACAAAAACGGACAAATTACGCCATTGTGGAATTTGGGTGTGGTTAGGAAAGAATATGGATTTATGTAGATAAATTAAGTAGGATTCTATTGATGTAAAACAAGCTCTACACTTTTTAAGACACAAAAGAATTTTAATTTGAAAATTAACTAAATCTTTAGATACAGACTAACTGGTTATTCCGGATGTATTTGAACTCTTAGTAGCAGTAAAATACAATAAAAAAACCTTTTTCACGGATATGGAAGAGGCGGGGGATTGTATTTTTGAATTCATAAAATCGCGGTTAATATTCAAATTTAAATGTCTACAAGTTATTTAGAAAGGAGGGGTTCAAATACAAAATTTCCTTTATTAAAAAAGCAAATTAGTTATTCTTTAGATTCAGTTTTTTCCTAAATATAAATAGTTTTGACAAAGATGTATTCGTCTAAAGATGAAATGAAGACTTCTAGACATACAGTGTCTCCTATATGGAATAATCTGACCCCAGACTGAGACAAACAGTCCCGAGTGCGAGGTTTGTTCATGAACATGTGAAGATATCGCCATTTGTTTTTACACAGTTTACTCCTAAAAGCTAAGACCAGCAATCAGGTCCCTCAAATTACTTAAAATTATGCCACACAATTGTTTTCAATGTAGCCAGTAACTAGACTAAGTCCTAAAATGTTACTAAAAACCTGTTATTTACAAGGAACAGTGAACAGTTAATGCTGATTTAAAATCAAAATGAAAAATAAAATGTTGTAAAAACAAAATATTTTAGAGAGTGGTATCGGAAATGTGGCGGATCCAGTCCTAGTCAGAGCAACACGAGAAAGAGCTAAAAGTTTTAATTCTTAATAGCCTTCTGTATGATGATGGGTCTAAGAGACCCATCTTCATATAGAAAGCTATTAGAATTAATCACTTAAAGCATGCTTTGAATCTCCATTTCAGTGTTGTGACTAGGAAAAGACGTGTCCTGAGTCCGACTCCGAAATTCGTATGGACATTAGTATCAATTTTTATTCATAAGAAGAAGTGTCTTTGCGTATACTAAGTATGCACAAAGACACTTTTTCTGAAATTAAAATGGTACGATATTTGATAAGAAATTTTGCCCTGAGAGTGGCATATGAAAACGTTACTGTAATTTGTAGCATGGATGCAAATCTTTTATTAATCTCTTTATCATCAATTTAACAAAGATTTTCTTAATTTGTATATTTATTATTATTTTTTATTGTCAATTATTCAAATTAAAAAGATTAAGCTGGATTAAACAGGATTAATTGATTATTATTTCATTATAACACTGTACAAAAGTTAAAGTTTTGCAATCAACAAATGTGCGCTGTGGCACTGGTTTGAATGTTTGCGCGCAGTATAAATAGGGAGTTTTCACATACTTCGTATGAGAAAAAAGCAATACTCTCTTTGGGTGGAATTTATTTCGAAGCAACTGTTTTTTTCCGAATACATAGTACACATCATAATAACAATTTTTTTGCAAAAAAGCAACATAAATTAGCAAAATTCGATTTTTCATCCAGAAAGATGTACCTAGAAATTTTAGTCAAAAGCATTACACACAATAAGAGCGTTAATACCATCTATCCTCTGATTTTACTCTAGATTTCTGCAGGTTGTGTGATGTAATTATTAACCCTATTTCCTCCTGGGAAACTTTTATTATTTTTTATCATGTAACAACTCAAAAAGTCTTAATAAAAATGATTGACGGCAAGGGGGTAAAATGACGTAATTTTCGGACCCGGGTACCAAATTTTTGCGTATTTTGAGAAATTAAAATTGAATTTTTTAAAAATGTAATACATATATATCAAATACGTTGTTCTCACGTAAGTATATATGATATGAAGACATCATATAGATGTCAAGCTGTTGTCAAAGTGACGTCATCCTGTCATTACGTCATTTTGAAGTTTTTTTTGATAAAAATCAACTTTTTTCAACTTTTTTTTACCGCTCATTAATTATGCTGACGTCAGCAAAAATTTCACCTGACTATGACACATTGTGTATGATTTTTAGAATCCTCTTGGACCAAACTATAATCTTTCCAAATGTCATCAAAATTCGTTCCGCCAAGCAGAAGTTAGGTGGGGGCATATATGTCCCCTCCCCGGGAGAAATATGGGAGCCAAAAAGGCCCAGGGTAAACAGGGTTAAAGGAAACCCTTATCCGTTAGGCATTGTTCCTTTATATTTATACTTAAAGTAGATAATCCTTGTTAATCTTTATTAATAAAAGCGAAAGATTAATTTTTGTTATAAAAGAATCAAAAACAAAATATTTCCCTGTGTTCTCCATTACTTTTATATCACAGATTTACCGACAAATTACTAATGAGGAAAACATATTCTAGTGTTTATGTTAGTCTAGGAAAAAGTCCATTTAGTATTTACCGCTTCGATCCTTAAATCAAATAATGCCTGTACTGTTTTTTTATTTACTCAGGGGGCTTGAAATTATTGATAAACAAATAATCTTTTGTTTTATTTACATACTCACATGTAATGTAATCCCCCCTCCCATAAACGGAAAATAGCATAATTGCTCCATACATTTAAGGTACCTACCATCAGCCAGAGAATATCTGCGTCATCAGAGTTTATTGCAAATTATATAATATTTATCCCAGTGGAAATATCTTAGTATGCACAAAAATACTTCATCTGTACAAAAATTGATAGAAATTCACTGCACAAAATCCAGCTGTATCTGGACCTTTATACAGTCCGTCTACTCCCGTTTCAGTCCGTATACATTTTGTCGTAATACAGACGAATACTGACTGAGAATAAGTCCGGATACAGTTGGATTTTGTGCAGTGATTTCTATATTAATCTTTCTGGAAGGTTCCTAATGTTATATGCAGATTTTAAATCAAATAATATCTTGATTGATCTTGCCATTTACCGCATTTTTTAATAAAGAATGCTTCTTGGGATTATTTCATATTGAATCAATAAGGAAAATAATGAAAATCTTTGGATTTTAATAAATCCTTTTCATTCACAATTTGAAATTTCATTAAAGACAGGATTAGTACCATAATTTCCACTGCATAAATTGCTATGTTAACCGTTAATGGTTTTACCAATCAACCTGATGAAATCTAGAGTTGCATTTCGGATTTCTGCAGGTTGCTAGATAAAATCCTTAAAGGAAAACATGACTTGTTATTCGATGTCTATCATATTGGACCATTATTCTGTTGGTTTTTGCACTTCATGTGTGGGCATCATTTTTCGGCATCATTTTTTATGCGTCACTAAAATAATACGTATTTTTATTTTAAAATATTTAACAACAGAATCATTTGATATAGAATGATAAAATCAAAACATTATCATCACAGAAGAAGAGTCTTTGTACATACATTGTATGCACAAAGACACTTCTTCTGAGTTGATATTGAAGCAATTTCTTATATGCATATGAACAAATATAAATAAAGAAAAATAAAGAAAAAGATATTAAAAATTCTCTTAGAAATAATTAAGATCAAATAAAAAAGATTTATTATCAAAAAAAAATTACTGTAATGTTTGTTTGAACATCGAGTCAGAACCACTTGTTTGAAAATCGAGTCAAAACCACTTATTATAGATTTGACCACAATAAATAAAGAAACAACCTAAAATTTGATTATTTCTTTTTTAACAATTAAACAGCCGATTGTTTTAGATAGAAATAAAGTCAAAATTTGTCAAATTTTAAACGATTAAATTTTCAAAGATTTATTTTTGGTATATGTATGTATATTTTTATTCTTTACATAATATGAGTCATAACATCCCAATTTTTTAAAACTTTATTCCAACCGCAAAAGATTTAGTTAAAAGTACAGCGTTTTGGTTTTTGTTTGAACTTTTAAGTAAGAAGTTAAAAGTTAAACATTGACCACAAATTATATGTTCATTACTCGTTCATTAGATTTCGTTCTATATTTCTAACCACGGGATCATCGGGATCGTGTACAACCTTCGGATCACAAATCGAACTATTTTCAAATGTCTCACTTCTTTTGTCAATACATAAAGACAAATGTTTTAATTTAAGTATTCATCACACAATACCTGTAAAAATCTAGAGTATATAAACATTGCAAACAGGTTGTTTGATAAAATAGTTAATGGAAGTACAAATTTTCATGCAAAATGTTCATGAAAATGATGAAAATTTCAACACGAAATTTCGCAGAACCTTACCACCACCAATTCCAATTCACCAAAAAATGGTTAATAACATCACCAGTGGTAGCTATGGAACGCACTCACAAAATAACTATCAGCAGTGGCGGATCCAGCCCTAGTCAGAGCAACACGATGGAGTATAATTACTTTTAATTCTTAATAACTTTATGTATGACGCTAGGTCTTTAGAGACCCAGCGTCATACATAAAGTAATTAAAACTAATGAGTTTGAGTCTCCATTAGATGGCTGTGACTAGGTAAAAGCATGTCTTGAGTCCGCCTCTGATCAGTGCAAGAAATATAATCTGCCGAATTGTTCCATACTAAGTCACAAAGCTAGAATAAAAATAAACGTTAACCAAGGATTATACAATGCAAATCATCTGAAATTTTGCCCACTGAGGTCCTCTCCATGAATTTCACTTTAACCAATTCAGTATCATAGGTGGAGCCAATCAAAGTAAGAAAAAGGAGGACAAAACCCATTAATGTTAATAATTAAATACTTGATTGTTATCCTTCTAAAGGCTGACGATCAGTTGTTAAACATTGAATTATTTTTTTGGCTGGTCTCTCCATCTTAGTGCTCTAACTAGGTGGATGACGGTGAAGGATCATGTGTTACATATTGATTGTTTTCTTCTTTGGTCTCCATCTTAGTGCTCTGACTATGTTGAAGGGTCAGACCCTTTGCATACAACGAAATGATACCATATACGGTATTGATCTATCTTTTTCAGGTTTGGTTTCAAAACCGTCGGGCAAAATGGAAAAAACGAAAGAAGACAATGAGTATGTTTCATCATACATCTGGATTATTTACATCATATTTTACCAATCAAACATTTAATAACAGCCCACGTGATACATCGTGTTATCATACAAATGAACATATGTGGTCAACCTCACCCAGTTCATATCAACCAACAAATCAAGCATCACATTTACCTGTTGCTAGTCAATTTCCATATAATCAAATCCCTGCTACCTATCCACTAGAACGTAGTCCTATGGGGCCACAACAGCAATATTTACCAAGTACTGGGGCGACGAATCCTGGTGTAGATTGTCAACGTGAAATTGATTATGTTACAAGTACGTCACCAGTAGGAAATCAACAACAATATTCATCATCAAATGAATTAGAACATTGGAGTGGTATGAATGATTTAAGAAGAAAACAAGTTGAACATAAACCAATTGTATATAGGTAGAAAAAACAAAACACAATACAGCACAGTGGCGAATCCAGCCTTAGTCAGACCAACACGATAAAGAACCAAACGTTTTAATTCATAAAAGCTTTTTGTATGAAGACCAATCATCATACAAAAGCTATTACAAATTGATGATTTCGAGTCTTTGAAAGGTAAAATCATGCTCTGGATTAGCCTCTGCATGAATAAAGAAATTTCTGACATTGTGTAATGGATAGGGGTTATTCTCCAAAATTCGTATTGATTCGCTTCACAAATCACTTAATTTGCACCTCAGATGAAGTGTTATTGTGCATACAAAGTATGCACATAAACACTTCATCTGAGATGGAAATTGACAATAATAAAGCGATTGTTTGAGACGGTTCCTAAAGTGGTAAAATTGCAGTTCAATTACCAGTACCTTTAAAACAAAGTATAAAATATATTTCTTTATATTTTTCCATGTAATAACTGCATGCAAATTGCGATAATCTGATTCCAATTATGATCGATTATTTAAATTTTAGAAAAAGTCTGGGCTGGATTTCTTTGTAACAGTCAAATAGTTGTACATAATTGGAACTCGATTATCCCGATATTCGTGCAGTATTTCCGAGAAGAGCTAACGATTTATTTTTATTAAAAAGTCAGGACGTGTCAGTCACTAAAAAACATTTCTGAAATTAAAAGACTTGAAGTCAATTTCATCACATGTTTCTTTGTGCAGCTAAATATCCACAAAGACCCTTCTTCTGATTGTAAATTGGTACGAATTTCAACACGAATTTGACTAACGGTTTCTATATCATATTCTATATCTGTCTGATCTGTCCCGTCTGTTACCACATATAACTCAATAAAATGGTTATAATACGGTCAGTTGAAGCACATTCTGAATTAACTCATTTAGGCTATTATCATTAGCATGCACGTAAATGTTATTTTAGGTTTGTTTTAGATTTGTGTTATCTAAATAATAGAAGCTGAATTGAAATTTTTCCCACTACGATGGCAGAGCCTATATATTCCAGAGGCGGATCCAGCCCTAGTCAGAACAGCACGATGAAGAACTACACATTTTAATTCTTAATAGCTTTTGTATGATAATGGGTCTTTAAAGACCCATTATCATACAAAAGCAATTAAAAATTAATGAGTTTGAGCATGCTTTTAATCTCCATTATATTGCTGTGACTAGGGAAAAGCATGTTCTGAGTCCGCCCCTGTATTCTTCTCCACTTAGAGTTAAGAATTCTATTTGAATATATCAAACGTCGAAATAAATTGATGTCTAATTTAGATATTTTGAAATTAGTGAAAACACTACATAAAAATAACGTTATATTGTATAACAAAACCAGCAGTTAACCTTGGGAAAATACAAGACTGCCTTACGTTATCTTGTATTTAAAATCATGTTATTCAATTTGGTAACTTACAGTTCTCCATGGAAAAACGTAAGAAACCCGCATATTGTCTTATGTTTCGCCAAGGAAAATTGTACGTTTGAAAATTGGATTACATGATCTTTATGCAGCGAATCTGATAGGTTGTTTATTTGGATATCATAATTTTTAATGTTGTGGAAATTGTATGATATGTTAATAACATTTGTGTCGGAAAGAATGTTATCTAGTTTCATATAGCCTCAGAAGAACATCCGAAAACTCTAGATTGTTACAGTGACATATCCAGCCTTAGTCAGAGCCAACACAATAAAGGATAAAAAATATTCATTTTAATAGCTAAATGTATGACGATGACTATAGAGAACCATCACAGTACATTCTGAGATTTAAAACTATGCTTTTACTTAGTCACAGAAGGAAGGGGATCATTAATTTTAATTACTTTATGTATGACAATGGGTCTCTAAAGACCCATTGTCATACATAAAGTTATTAAGAATAAAAAAATTATGCTTCATCGTAATGCTCTGACTAGGGCTGGATCCGTCACTGTCCTTTAATGCTGTGACCAAGTAAATGCATATTTTGAACCTTCTTCTGTGCATGATGTTTTTTGATTTAATTCTTTAAGGTTGTTGAAATGATTAATATTCTTTCTAATACAGCATCATTTTGATTTGTAAATTTCCGTTTCTTTATGGTATATTACTGTCCAGTGGCGGATCCAGCCCTAGTCAGAACATTATGATGGAGCGCAATTATTTTTAATTCTTTATAACTTTATTTATGACAATGGGTCTTTAGAGACCCATTGTCATACATAAAGTAATTAAAATTAACGACTTTGAGTATCCCTCTTACTGCTGTGACTAAGCAAAAGCATGTTCTGAGTCCGCCTTTGACTGAGTAACCCATTGCTTCAGGTTTCGTCTCAAAATTTTGTTTAACAAATCGTTTCAATTTCATCTCGGAAAAAATGTACATACAAAGACAATTCTTTTGAATAAAAACTGAGTTCAATTTGTAAAGTTTATTTTCGAGATGAACTCTAAGTGGTTATTGCATTTCTCCATGTACATTTAGGCTACTTGTGAATTCGGGTAAAATATTTTAGCCGTTTTATATTTACTGCGCCTAAAAGTAAATTATTTATTTATTGCACTTGTCAACAATTATAGTGACTACAAAATACAAATGTTTTAACTATCCTAGCCACACTTAATTATAGTGACTAACTCCAACAACAACTGTCAATGCCATACTCTTTTATATCCAATATTTCGGTCAAGTTTTTATCACTGCATAATAAGGTATGTTATCCTTTAACGCAGTGGCGGATCCAGAGCTTGAAAATAGTAGGCAAGTGCCTACGAAGAAGTGTAAAACAATTAAAATTTCAAAG
>JAUCNQ010003128.1:0-14210 GCA_032352715.1 Bougainvillia muscus | reverse complement strand
ATCTTAATGCAACAGATGGAATAAAATTAAAGGCGTCAAAATGAAATAGTTAGTCTAAAAAGACGAAGCAACTTTGACTACAACCCCCGTCTTAAAATTTTGCATAATATTTTGAATTGCAACTTTAACTACGTCGAGATTGTTATTTTATAGCGGTTTGACTGTAATTTTATGGGTGGTTCCGGCTAATAGCCAATAACTTCTAAAGTAACCATTGAAATTCAATAAAGATTTGTGAAAATGTGGGCAAGGAAAGGAAGGAATAAATTTGACCGAGTTTCAATATCTAGTTTTGTCGTCAAGAAAAGTTATCAAAAAAAGTTCAGGAGGGAATTTTCATTTTATTATAAATATGTTGAATAAAGATAAATTTATATTTCTGATTTCAAAAACTTAATATATGGAAAAAATTACACAAGAAACTTTCAAAAAGCCGTTTTTTCGATTTTTCACGATTATAGGTTAGACAGTTACCTTACAGCGACCTCAATTTATGTTATTTGGTACTTTACCTTTTATTTTGGATTGGTTTAAATCATACATCACGGATACAAAACATTCAGCAGTAAAATAGATTCTCAAATCCATTAATCATTAATATTGCTTAAACTCCCCCATCATACATTAAAATATTAAGAATTAAACCTTTTGGTTCTACATCGTATTGCTCTGACTAGGCTGGATCCGCCACTGCCACCACCACTTAAAAACATTATTCGCATACTGCAGTTCTTTGATGTAAAAAGACCAATGTAAAGACTGCATTGTATCTGTATCTTGTTCCGCGTAGATAGGTGCTTTCACTGCATTGAAATTGGGATAATCCGTTTCCGATTGCATATGATTATTTGCAATTTTAGAAAATCTATTCCAGATTTCTTCTCAATGTCAAGTAATCGTATATAATCTGAAACGGATTATCCCAATTTTCATGCAGTGCTTTTTATAGTAGTTCTAACAATTGAATTTTTTTCTTCTAGAAAGCAAAACGACATGGAACTGCAGATGATACTGATAGCTTTGAAGAAAACGAACTGTTACTTTCAAACAACGAACAAAAATTCAATAAGTTCCATCAACAACAATCAACTTATGGCAGAACAAAAACAAAATCAAAATTTAAAAATTATTCGTTACATGACAGTGGATTTTCTGGTTCAACTAATAAACTATTGAATAAGAGTTTTGTTAATACCCCTGAAGAATCAATAAGAAATATAAGAGGTTACAACCATCAACCTACACCTCAAAAACACAAAGAAACATTTTGTGAGTATCAAAATGATGTTGTGGTTGGTAAAAATATTTCCTTCACAAAGGAGCCTAAAGTCGAAAAAAAATTACCAATACTTAAAGAAAAAAGTGCTAATGCTTCTATAAAGATTCCAGAAGGTATCAATCATACAGAAAATGTCGATCAATTCTCAAGTAGACAATTGCATATTAATAGAAGGAATACTATAAAAACGGATTATGTACCTCTCCATGGCAACAACCACGATTTTCATTTAATGGAACCCAGCAATCAGATGTTTAACAGTGATATCAGAAACGATAGCAAAACGTTTGCTTATGAATTTACTCCTTCTTTGCAGCATGATTCGATGGCTCTAATGAAGAGATCAACAAATGAAAGCCAGAAGTCAGTAAGAATCAAAACAGATGAAGATTTGACATCTTATCGGAGGAAAAGTGACCTGAGAAGACACATCGACCATGAAAACTATACAGCTAACGAAATATATCCAATCTTGAGAAAATTAAAACCGGATTTTAATGCTAAAGTAAATTCCAATAATAAATTGAACAGACAATTAATTTATTCCAGAAATGTGCCATATCAGCAGGTGCAAGAAACATATGGGCCCTTAGAACGAAACGTTGCAAGCAATGTAAAAGCCAGAAGATATCCTTTAGAAACATTTCAAACAAAATATATTGCAAAATCTAGTCGTGAACGAGAAAGTAATAACAGACCAACGCATGTTAAATATTCAGGTATCAATTCAATTGGAGATTTAAGGACTAATGGTCGTACAAACATTGAGTTGCTTCATAAAACAGACTTACAAACTCAACCTCGTAGCAGCCTAACTGATACCTTAGGGAAAAATTACATCAATTCTGAATCTGTATTTTCTGTTTGTACGAATCAGCCAGATAATTATCAAGAAAAACTGAGTGATGAGGGAAATAAATTATATAACCAAGCTGAACATGTTACAAAAAGCAGGATTGACTTTGATTCTGATCAGAGTATTGACTATGTAAAAAGGAACACTAATGAAGATTTTTGTAGAGAAGTTCATCGCGAGAGATATCCAATTTCAAAGCAGATGGAAACGACAATGCAAACAAGTACTAAAAAACATGATGATAAAAGTACTCAAATGAAAACTAAATATGACAAAAATGACCTTACTAGAATGAATGGTACTGTTTTAAACTACACAAGTTCCTCTAAAGATTTACAGCAATTTTCTACTAAAGGCACTGTTATAAGTCCTAGGAAACTGTGTTATGACAATGAAGAATCTATAAGTCCTGACAATACGATAGAATATGTACCATACGAATCACACAATGACATACAAAAACGTTTAAATTACAATACTAGAAAAGAGTTAGAAATACCAGTAATAGGTATTGTGAATACTTCACAGCAAACAAAAAATATACTTCACGAACCACAACAAAAGAACGAAAGGATACACAATACATTGGATCACACATTGCAGCAACAAAATCAAGAAGGCCCAAAAGGTAATGTCAAGTCAGATTCAACGTTAGAACACAGTTCAACCTCTACTTTGTACAATAAACTACATAAAAAACTTCTGCAGAAAAAAAATACGGAAAAAGAAGAATTGCATCACTCTAATGAGACGGTAATAAAACATGAGCAGTTTCAACACAATTCATCATCCCATGCAAAAAATTTTAGATTGAATAAAAACGAAACTTATATTAAAGATGTGAATATTTTAGAGCAAACAAAAAGCATAGCCAATAAACAACAACGAAACGAAAAAATAGGCCGTGTCAATAACTATCGTTTATTGGATCGCACGTCGCAGCAAATAAATCAAGAAAAGCCTATTGTTCGTGAACAATCAAATTTCACATTAGGACACAATTGCACGGCTGCTTCTTATAATAAACTACAAGAAACAAATTTGCAGAAACCTCTAGAAAATTTAAGAAAAGAAGAATTACATGACGTTGTTAATGAGATAGTAATAAATCATGAGCAGTCTCATCTGAATTCTTTATCCCATGAAAATAATTTAAGATTCGATAAGGACGAGACTTGTATTGAAGATGTGAATATTTCAGAACAAACTAAAATTAAACTCATAAAACCACAACAAAACGAAATGATGTCCGGTGGGAGTAACTATCAATCATTGGATCAGACATTGCAGCAACAATATCAAGAAAAACCTATAGATCTTGAACAGTCAAATTCAACGTTAGAACACAAGCCAATCGCTACTTCTTACAATAACCTACGTGAAACAAATTTCCAGGAAGAAATTTCAAAGGCAGAAGAATTACTTGACTTGCCTCGTGAAATTGTAACAAATTACGAGCAGTTTACACTCAATTCCCTATCCCAACAAAATAACTTCGATAGATTCGATAAAGAAGAAACTTATATTAAAGATGTGAATATTTTAGAGCAAGCGAAAAGTATAATTAACGAACCACAACAACAACACGAAAAGATAGATTTGGTCAGTTACTCTGATGCATTGGATCTCACATTACAGCAACAACATCAAGAAAAACCTATAGCTATTGAACAGTCAAATCCATCGTTAGAACACAATCCAATCGCTACTTCTTATAATGAACTACGGGAAGCAAATTTGCAGAAACCTCTAGCAATTTCGAAGAAAGAAGAATTACATGACATTTCTAATGAACTTGTAATAAATTACGAGCAGTTTCAGCTCAATTCCTTATCCTATGAAAATAACTTTAGATCTGACAAAGAGAAGATTTGTATTAAAGATGCAAATATTTCAATGCAAAAAACTGAACATAGCAAACAACAACACAATGAAAGGATACCGGGTGATAGTAGCTATCGGTCATCGGATCAATCATCACAGCCGCAACACCAAGAAAAACTTATTAGTAATGTAAATATAGATTCAACCTTAGAACACATTTCACTGGATACTTCTAACAATAAGCTACATGAAAACATTTCGCAGAAACCGCAGGTAACTTCAAAAAAAGAAGAATTACACAACTTTTCCAACGGGGCTGTGATAAACTATGAGCAGTTCCAGCTCAATCTCTTATTCCAGGAAAATAACTTTAATTTTAATAAAAACGAATCTTGCAGTGAAGATAGAAACCAAAAAATAATAATATCCTTAGAACCTGTTTACGCTGCTAAAGTGAATAGTACCATTTATGCGGAGTCAAATGCAGATTCTAATGACTATTTATTTCTTCCACATTTTTTAACATTCGAAAATGATGAGTTTTTACAGATAAAACACATAGACCCAGAATGCACTACACCAAAGACTATAATCAACTCATCGAACAATCCCGAAGAAGTATTAGAAATACGTCTCCACCCAACTGAAACAGTACGGCTTAACATAGATATACATGACCAAGAAGATGGTAAGAAGGACGAAGATATTCAATTTCTATTAACGGAACCAAATGCTTTAATGACCTTACAAATGGAACATAGTTTGCAACACAGGAATGATAATGTAACAAAATCTTTAACACTGGACCCTTTTCAGACAGATGGTTTTACTTTTCAAACGAAACAGAATATATCAAGACTAGAAGAATCTTGTGAGGCATTGGATGTCCAAAACTTAAACACAAAAACAAGCAATCTCTGCAATAGCACCAATGATCATAAAGTAGAAGAATTCGCCATAAATCTTGATGATAACGTTGAATTCTGTGAAGAAGATTCAGATAAGTTTGATCAATTAAGAGATCCTGTTAGCATTCCATTTCACTCTGCAGAAAAACACAAAAATGATAAAGTTCCAACAGACTATATCAAGTTGATGCAATATCAAGTTGATGCAAAACTAAATTATTTTGATGAAGATAACGATCAATTTAGACAAAACATCAATACAAATATGAAATTGTATAAAATAAATGGTAGCAACAACAATAATAATAACATAAATAATACAATAAATAACATTGACTCAACCGAGAGTATCCGAGAATCAGCTGCAGATGAATGGCATATACCATCTGGAATAATTCAGTTCATTGGAAATAGTGAACCTGATAGTTTAAGTTATTCGAATGTAGCTGACAGCCCAAACAATGAGTGTTCGTATTCTGAGAACAACAAAGAACATTACGGAAGGGAAACTCTTGACATAAATGGTAATTTTAAACCACCTGAACTTGAAATTGATGTAGAGAAAGATTTTAGTACGTGTTATAATGAAAAACACTTCGAAAGTACAAAGCCTGTTCTAGAAACTGCAGATAATACAAATCAAGATGAAGATTGTGATGAAGTATCCACAGATACAAATATACTCCCTTTTAATGAAAATTTTACCACCTATATTGGTCAGTCTCAAAAGCATTTATATGACTTCAATTCAGCACAGGGTAATGGTAAAACATCCGCAGATGCATTTCTAATATCTTCTAAAGCAATCAGGGATATTGTAAATAAAGAAGATAGTAATTTAGTTATTTCTGAAAATAAAGAACCTTTTGGAATATCTTGCTTGAATGTAATATCTAATGATAACGAAGAATCTATAAAGCTTGAGAAGTTTCCAGAACAATTTGAACAGAATATAATTGAAACAGATGCCAATGTTGTAACGTCAGTAGAACATGATCCCAGTACAATGCAACCTGTTGAAGATTTTAGAGATGGAGTTGCTGTGAATGCCACTGATATTAATCTGCAGTGTTTAGTTGAAAAAACAGATAAATTACTTCACGACAAGGATACGAATATAACTTTAAGTGAAGGAAATAAAGTCCATATCAAAGATCATCTGAAAGACACTCCTTTAGCCGAGACTATTATTGAAACAGTTACTGAGACATACGAAACGCCTTCTTTGGCAATGAAGTCTATTGAACATATAGAACATAAGAATTTATTTAGTTCTGAAGTTTTATCCGATAAAAACAAGGATAATAAACCGGACTATTCTGAGAACTCGACAGAGCAATCTATACAAAGAATCCTTGATGATCCAGGTGAATCAACAAATGAAATTGAAAGCCTTACAACAATAGAATCCGATTCTGATATATCTGTAAGTACTGATATATTAAATACTATAGCGAGTACTAAGAATGAAGTATCTCCTTGTAACGTTCCAAATGTTCCAAAAGATACAAAAAACAATGGGCCTTGTATGACTTTAGTTGATAAAGGTATTCAAACATTGTTTGTAAATGACAACAACCATGATAACACAGAGGCAGTGTGTGATTATACAGTTAATAGCAATCGTACAAATGTAATATCAGATCAGACAACGCTAGGTTCAACATCTAAAAAAGAAAATAAACAAGAAACCTTCACTGTAGATGCTCTTGAAAAGCAAGCCAAAGCTATACAAACACTCAGCTATAAAATGAAATCAACATCTGTCCAAACAACAGCTGATTCAGATCAGAACTATGACCGACATTATACAGATTCACCTAAAGTTTTATGTGATGAAAGTATTCAGTCGGATATTCTCGAAAGTGACTCTTGCGAAGAAAAAACAATTTTAAAACATACTCAAATCACACAGGTGGAATTAAAAGATAACTTTGATATTACATCCGAACAAAAGCGAGTATCATCAATTTCATCATCTTTAAAAGAATTAAACACATCATTTCATGATTTATTATCTTTAACAAGGGATAGGAACAGTAACGATATTCTAACAGAATCAGAGAAGTCACTTCAACAAAGCAGTTATATTTTATTAAATCTTTATGCAAATGAAATCTCTAAACAAGCGGTATCAATTGCAATGACAGAAGTAAATGTCTTTTTCAGAATTCGATTTGAAACAACTCACACATCTGATGCTTCCATTTATTTAAATAATAAAGCAGCTGAAATAACTACAACTATATCTTTTGAGACTGGTAATTACGAAAGGTGTTTAAGTAATGAAACCAAATATCTGAATCAGCTGTGTGATAAAGTTCATAGAGAAGAAGTTCAGAAACAAAACTCAACGTCCACGGATAGTTTGTCAGACAAATCTTATAATTCTAACAAACTACCTGGTCAGGAGGACAGTTGGGATACTACTGAATCTGAAGAGATTAATTCAGAGAAAATATTGTATAGTGCGAGGTTCAACTATTTAACTGTCAATGGGTATGAAAACTCAGATAAAGAAGATAGTGTTTACTCTGGATATGCAAGTACATTAGAATGGGATGAGTATATAGAAAACACCAAAACAAATAAACTTTCGAATGATGAAGAACTGGAAACAGAAACACACATTGAAAATAATCATTCAAATGATAAATTTTGTGCATTGAACGATTCAGGTTTTGTATCAGCTCAAATATTAGATAGTTATGATGATAAATACAGTTGTGAGGAACCAAGTATTGAACAATATGAGGTACAGAATGACTATCAAGAACCAGGGAACATCACAAATTCAAACAATTCAAATAACGAAGCAGCATTGGTAACAGATATTCATCCTGTTCAAACCCTCGTTTCTAACGAAGATATATGTCATAGTGATGTATTGTATACTGATTTAGACCTAGAAAAGGAGGAGTATAATGATCAAAACGAAAAAAATCAAAAGGATGGAAGTATGCTAAGTTTAAATAGTGTAGAAACAGAATCATGGGAAGCGTCTTTACCAAATATAGCGAGTCCACCTACGGAAAATAAACTAGGACGATTCAATGATGAAGAAACTGTTAATTTCTTACAAGAGCCACAGTCAATTGGGTTAGAGGAGTATACTGGGTATGAAACTAACGTCAAAATCTCTAAGAATAACTCTAAATATATCAAAGGCAATGAGTTTGTCATTCTAACACTCGATGTGCAGGAAGCGAGCCAAGAAAACCAAGCCAACGATAACCGAAAAGAATTTCAACAACAGGTCTGCGAGAATGGAATGCAAAACAATGAAGGGGGAGTTTCTAATCTTTCCGCAATTGATGACAATGAAAAGATGATAGAAAGTGATTCTAAATTTGTGACAGATAAAGCTAAACTGCCTAAATTGGGAAATACTTCTCAGCAGAACCACGGTTATAAGACGACAAAGGATTATAGCGACATCACAGACGTCAAGCAACTCCATTTAGCTGAAAATCTGAAACAGACCCACGAAGACAGTCATAACGCAAATGAAAGATCAAGTTTAGCAGATGGAGTTGAGATGTTCAGCTTCGATGAAGTAACTGATGATCTTCTAAATGCATCAAATGGTTTGCAATATGAAAAAGTAAGAAGTGATTCACTGTCAGGTTTTGAAAATTTCCAATTCCCCATTGATGGGTTACACGATGACGTTCCTTCCTATAGCAACTACCAATCACGCAATTGCCATGAACTGAAGGGTGATTTTGATCTCATATTTGGCGAACAGAGAATGTTGGATACGGGTGATAGACCTGATGAAAATCAAAATGTTCCAGTACAACAATCTGCGTTATGGAGATCCTTTGAAAACAATCAGGAGAAACGTGTTGACCAATCAAAGTCTTTTAAGAATACAGCAAACCAGTGGGAATCTTTTGAAGATAATTTGGACAGACAACTGAGTCAATTAAGCAAAAGAAAAAAAGAAATAAACAAGACACCTGATATACAATCTGAAAATACCGACTCGGAACGATTCGCCTCCTGCCTTTTATGTAATTCAAAAGATGCTACAATGTGTTCACACGCATCAGATATTGATTTAGTCTGTTCAGATAACACAAGCATAGCAAAAGACGTTTTTGATGATTGTTTTGTAGATAGTAATTGTGAATCGACTATATCATCAATAAATGAATCTACGAAACCTTCAAGCCAAATATGTTTGAATCATCAAGACGAAAAGTATTCAGATAAAAGCAAAAGAGAATTAAATACAAAGGAAAATATGGGGCAATTTGACAATGCTAATATAATAAATAATGAACTAAGTAGGGACATGAAATCCACGAACAACGATAATGATCTTAATTCCAGCATTCCTAGCAATTTTTCCAGTTCTCGCATTATTAAAAATACTTCAACTACTGACGATCCTACATATGCAAGTGAATCCAAAATATCATCTAAGGATGTTATTGGCTTAAAATCTGGTGATCCAGAATATGGTGAACAACTCAAAGGTAATAACAATGAAGATATAGAGTATCATGGCAATAATTCAAAAGATACCGAAACGTGTGCACACTCATCTAATATTGATATAGTTCATCCAGATAACACAAGTATAGGAAATGATGCGTTTGATGATTGTTTTGTAGTCAGTAATTGCGAATCAAATATATCAGCCATTACTGAATCTATTAAACATTCCAGCGAAATATGTTCCGATCATCCCGATGAAAATGATTCAGATAACAGTATAAGAGAATTAAGAATAAATGGAAACATCGACCAAGTTGACAGTGGTAAGAATGATGATCATAGACTGCGTATGGACATGAAATCCACGAAAAATGATAATGATCTTAATGGACGTATTTCGTGCAGTTCTTCCTTTTCTAGTAACTTTGAAAATGATATGTCAGCTACTGACGATCTAACAGGCGCGAGTGAATACAAAAGATGTTTTGAAGAGATAATTGACTGCAATGACTGTTTATCAGATCAAAAGATGGAATCAAGTGATCCAGAATCTGGTGAGCATTTCGAAGGTAGTAAAAGTAAAGATACAGAGTATCACGATGATAAATGTAATCAAGACACAATAAACAGGCATGAAAGGTTAAAACGATTCTCAAGTCATATCCTAGATCAACATATTTCGTGTAGATTTTGCCATGCTAGAAACTGTAAAAACAATACTTCCAGTACTGATACTCCCATACTTGCAAATGAATCAAAATACTGTTTTGAGGAGGTTATTGACTGCCGAGACTGTTCATCAGATCAAAAGATTGAATTACGTGATCGAGAATGCGGCGAACCATTCGAAAGTACTAAAAGTGAAGATACAGAGTATCGCGATGATAAATGTGATCAAGACACAATAAACAGTCATTATAGGTTAAAACGATGCCCAAGTCACATCTTAGATCAACATATTTCATGTAGATTTTGCCATGCTAGAAACTGTGAAAACAATATTTCAAGTAATGATGGCTCCACATGTGTGAGTGAATCAAAAAATTGTTTTCAGGAAGTTATTGATTGTCAAGACTGTTTATTAGATGAAAAATATCAATCTCATGATCCACAAGGTGGTCAAGCATTTGAAGGCGACAATAGTAAAGATATGGAGTATCTTGATGAAAACTGTAACGAAGACACAATAAACATTCATGATAAGTTAAAGCGATGCCCAAGTCACATCTTAGATCGACATATATCGTGTAGATTTTGTCGCGCAAGGAGAGATGGTACATGTGCAAATGAAGCAGATGAAATGTTTTGGTCTAATTTAAAGTTTAACATTGGAAGCACGGTCACTAAGACCTTTAAGACAAAAGATTTACATACAGACAATGTATATTCACAGACAAACCAAGAAATCAAAATACGGACGAACAAAAAAGATTATACAGACAATGAGAACTACAACTCTTTCTCTATTGTTGAGAATCTAGCATCACCTGGGAGTATTACTATTGTAAAAATAGAAGAAATGGAAGATACTCCGAGTACTTTGGGAGACTTTGTCAATACGCAGAAAGAAGATAAAAATATAATACATGAATCTAGCAGCGTGATACATTCCCCAGAAAAAACAGATATTAAATGTTTAATTAAAGAAAACAAAAATGAATTTCATGATAATCCTGAAATGGAGCATGAAAATGAGATTGTAAACCTAACAAATCTGACTCATTATATCGAAACCGATAACATGGGTGATTTCACGAAAAGAAGAACTTCGGGGGAAGGTTTGAAAGAATATAAAACAATGTTTCATGTACCATTTCCACCAAAATATAAATTCATCGAGAAGGATATTTATCTTGAAAATATAGACGATGATTTTGATGACGAAGTTCTTTTTGATAACAAACTTTTAACGAAATGTAAAACACAAATACATGACGAAGATAAAAGAATATCTTCAGATGACGAAATAATGGAAGCCGTCAAAGAAAAAAGAAATGTCAACACTGATTTGGAACTGTATACTACTAACAAATCTAGCATTGAGCTGAATGGAACTTATGATGAAAACAAGAAATACCCATATATCAATGATGAACAGCTCATAGACATACTTTACTACCAAAATGAAGAATCTACTAATGAAGATCAAGCAAAAGATACCCATTTTAATACATACGAATCACACTTATTTCCAGGTACTGAGGAGGATACGTTGAAAAATGCAATTTTGGCCAAATATGAAAACTCGTGTGCGGTCAGCGAGAATAATCTTTTTATTGCTCCTGAAGCAGTGACAATAGACAGTAATGATGAAATAAAGATTGCGAATGCCAAAAGATTTGACAATGACGCTGGAAAATTTGAAAACATTATTCATGATAGTACCGATACTTGTATGGAGGAAAGTGATATTCAGGTTTCAGACCTGGAAAGTGATCTTGTCGTACAAGAAAATTACAGCCATGCGAAAAACAATAATTACATCGTAGAAAGTGATAATAGTGTTCAAGAAAAGGATAATCCTGTGAAAAAAAGAAACATTCCTGTGCTAGAAAATAATATCTTTGTCCAAGAAAATGATAAGAGTGTCTTGGAAAGAGAGATGCAAGTCCAAGGAAGGGATAATTCAATGCAAGAACATAATATATTTGTCGACGAAATTGATATCCCTGGCATAGAAGAGGATAATTCAATCAAAGTAAAAGATATTTATATGCAAGAAGATAATATGTTTGCCCAAGAAAATGGTAATAGTGTCTTGGAAAAAGATATTTCGGTCCAAGGAAGAAATGCTAAAATCCTATCTTCAGATGATGAAATAGTGGAAGCAGTTAAAGAAGTAGAAAACATCAAGATTGATTTGGATTTGCATGCTAGCAATAAATCTATCACTGAGCTGACTGGAACTTGCGACGAAAACAAGAAATACCCGAATATTAATGATGAACAGCTTATAGACATGCCTTACCACCAAAATGAGGAATCTAGTATTGCTAAGTATGAAGATCAAACAACAGATACCGATATTACTACATACGAACCACAGTTAATTGCAGCTACCGAGGAGAATACATTGAAAAACGCAATTTTGGCCAAATATGAACAACCGCATACAATCAGTGAGGATAATCTGTTTATCGTTACTGAAGCAGTGACCATAGACCGTAATGATGAAATAAAGATAGCTAATACCAACAGCTATGAAGATGAAACTGGCAAATTTGTAGACATTATTTATGATATTACCGATTCTTCAATGGAGAATAGCGATATTTCGGTTTCAGTCGTGGAAAGTGATCTTGTCGTCCGAGAAAGAGACAGGTCGATACAGGAACATGATATCTTTGTCCAAGAAAATGATAATAGTGTCCTGGAAAAGGATATTCCAGTCCAAGACAGAGATATTTATAAGCAAGAAATTAATACGATTGTCCAAGAAAACGATACAAGTTTCCTGGAAAGGGATATACAAGTCCAAGGAAGAGATATTTCAATGCAAGAACATAATATATTTACCGAAGAAAGCGATATTCCTGTCAAAGAAGATATTTCTATGCAAGAAGATAATATATTTGACAAAGTAAATGATAGTAGCGTCCTGGAAAAGGAAATTCAAGTCCAAGGAACAAATATCTTTGTCCAAGAGAGTGATATTACTGTCAAAGAAAAGGATATATTTGTGCAAGAAATGGGTATGTCTGCATCAGAAACGCCTAGCCCTGTTCCAGACAATGAAATTTCCATCAAGAAAATCGATGCTACTGTCTTAAAAAGTACTTCTCCTCAAGAAAAAGATATTACTGATCAAGGGAGCGTTAAAATGTGTGTGAATCTAACAACCGTTTCTGTGTCAGAAGCTTTTAATTCTGTCCAGGAAAGAGATATCAACTTCTTAGAAAGTGATATATTTGTACAAGGAGTTTACAGTTCTGCAAAAGCAAATACTCCGCAAAGTTTTATTTGTGGCCAAAAAAATGAAATTCCTGCAAAAGAAAGTGACATTTCGATCCATGAAAGTGATATTTCTGGTCGAGATAGTGTTAAAGAAAAAAATCCAACTTATGTTGAAGAAGTCAGCATTTCTACCCATAGCAATGGTATTTCCCATCAAGAATGGGATAATGAACATCTGTTCCGAATTAAAGATTATAGCGAGTATGAAACACACATGATTGACGAAATAACAAGTATTAATACTATACAGAAGAAGATAATAGAAAAGTCTAGTCTTGGGGAGGAGAATGAAGCAGCTCGAATTAACACAGATAGTAGTTTGGAGATTCAAGAAGAGCGCATTAATGCCGAAAGCAATAAAACTGACGAAGTAAGCAATCAATATAATATTGAGCACCTGGTTGATACGCAGCATCTTAGTAAACATGGAGAACAAGAACAGATTAAAACTGATCAAACAGAAAAAACGACAAGATGTTCAACACCATACCAGTTCAATACTTATGATTCTAACACATCTGTAAGTCTATTTTATATACTACTTCGATGAAAGTATATTTACCCGGTGTCCACCTGATCAGAAATGACGTTGAAATAACAAGGTCGTTTTTGCATGTCATATCAACATGTATTTTGTGATTGAGATCTACATGCTCAGATGTGGTAAAAAAAACCTGGGTAAGAACAAGTTAATTTAACTAGCGCTGCATGATCGAGATTGAGATAAAAGAACTAATCTGTGCTGTATTATATATGATCATTTGACTTTTAGAGGAAATCTGGAACAGATTTTCACTAAATGTCAAATAATCATATGTGATCTGAATGACCCGATTATCCCTATTATCATACAGTGTAGGTCACTATGACGGAAGCATCCCTCCAGAGGTGTTCTTCAAAATATCTGTTCGGTAAATATGTAACAAATCTCTAAAAAATCGAG